>LDAU01000114.1:2096-211432 GCA_001447515.1 Pseudocohnilembus persalinus
CAGTCTACAGCGGGCTAACTGGAACCGAGCAATTTTAGTTCAAAACCTTCGATGAGAACGATTTTGACATGGACTACGTTTAAGATGGAACTTTTTCGCTAGACTGTAATTTGCCTTGTAGATCTTGTTCGGGCTCTGATCCAGATTCCTGTCTTACTTGTTATACAAGTGTAGCTGGAATTAGTGAGACTTTATTTGTCGTCAGCGCTAATGAGTGTGTTAGTGCGTGCCCTTCTGGAACAGTTGATAATTTAATGAATTAGTGTATTACTTGTACTGATCCCTGTGCCACTTGTGGAAGTATGCAAAAAAATTATTTTTATATTTGAGTTTTGTATGTATTTTAGGAAAATAAATTAGTATTTATTTTAGAAATTAAAATAATATTTATTTTAGAAACTAAAATAATAATTTATTTTAGAAATTAAAAATTAATTTATTAGTTTATTAAAAAATATTATTTTGGTAAATTATTTATTTGATATAATTTTTTATTTAATATTTTAATTATTTGTAGATAATGATCCCACTCATTGTCTTACCTGTGACAATACTTATTATTTAAACGCTAGTAATTAATGTGTTTAAGAATGTGGGGATGGTTTTTTTGAAGATGATAGCTTAAGCCCACCTTACTGTACCCCTTGTGATGGAACTACAAATTTCTGCTAAACTTGTGAGTCTTTAACTGAGTGCACAAGTTGTGTTGCACCTAGATTGTACTATTCTCCAAACAATGTCTGCATTTCTGACTGCGAAACCTATACGTAAATATATATATATATTTAAAATAAATATAAAATTAAAAATTATAAAGTCTTTTAAAAAAGTAATTTAAGAATTTATGACATCAAATTATATTTTTTATTATTTTTTAGGGGAAATGCAATGGTAAATGATCCCACTAATACAAATTGTGTATCCTGTGTTTCTCCATGCGCTACATGTACTGGCGATGTAAATACTTGTTTATCCTGTGTTTCTGGATATTATTATTTAGCTGCAGATTAGGCCTGTTATAATCCATGTCCCGACGGCTACGGTATATCTGGCTCCGATTGTCTTGTTTGGTATAAAATAATAAAACAATAAATCTAAAAATTTAAAATAAATAATATCAAAAAACAATATTTAAAAGATTACATATATATTATTTTTTAATTATATTAATATAATAATATTTAAATTTTTTAAAAAAACAGTGATCCTTCATATAATTGTGCGACATGTCCTAATGATATTACTACATGTACTTCTTGTCCAACTGGTTTTTATTACAAATCAGATACTAATGAATGTCTCGCTGCTTGTCCTGCCGGATACTATGTGAACGGTGATAATTGTACTAAATGTAATAAAGCATGTGCTACTTGTACTGCTAGTAAAGTTTGTTAAACTTGTAATACAGATTATGATATTTTATTTAATGATTTTTGTTATACAGTATGTCCTTCGGACTACCCTCACTACATCGGAGGAACTTGCTTAGTAAATACAAACTTATATAATTTAAAATTTAAAATAAAATAGTTTGGTTTAATAATAATTAAAATTACTACAAAAAATATAGAAATTTTTGCCTATTAAAATATTAAAACATAATAATTTAATAAATATTTTAAATTTTAAATAAAAATTTAAATATTTAGAGCAATGACGACGCTTGCGGTGAAAATTGTGCTAAATGTTATACAAATGATGATTTAACTTGTTACGAATGCGATACTCCATTTTTACTCTATGGAGACGGTGAATGTGTGACTTCTTGTCCAGATGGTTATGAACCCAATTCTGAAGAAACTTAGTGCGTTGAAGAATCTGCTTACACTGAGAATTTCGAAAGTTATAGACATATTCCAATTCCCATTACTTTGTTATCAATTCCCTTTGCTTTCTCAGTTTATATTAGTAAAAAATAGTATCCTATTACTTATTTGGCTGGTAGTTTGGTTTCTATTATATGTGTTTTCGAATACGCAGCGTAAAAAATTAGAAAAATTTATATTTATAACAAAAAAAAATTTTTAATGACTTAGAATAAATAAACTAATTTAAATAAAGTTATTTTAATGTTAAATATTTGTTAAAATATTTTTTATTTATTAGGTATATGGTTCTTGCTTTTTTTTATTGGTAAAGAATAAATGATGAAGTTTCTGATGGAGAAATTGATAGCGTTTCTTCTTCAAAAACTGTTTTACTATTGTTAATTAGTGTAATTTCATTGTATCTGTGGAATTTAATGGCTGCAATTAATTTCTGTTTCTTTTTCTCAGCTGACAAAAAATTTAGACAATGGAAGGCATAATCATATGGACATGAAATTTCCGACAATATTTTAAGATTTTTTGGATTTTTCTTAACTTTTAGATTAATGAGGTTTTACTATTCGAGATATTTTGATTACACCTATTTTAAAATGAAATTGGAAAGTGTTAATAAATTACTATGTCTTAATTTTATCACCGTTTGTTCAGTTATAGCTGTTAATATTCCAATGATATTTGGAGCCGGATCTGTCATTTATTTTACAGATAAAGTAGATTAAATATTTTGGCAGGCCTTAGACGTTTTAATTCTGTCTTTACTTATGATAGTTTTATTAATTTACGAAAATAAAAAAGAAAAAAACTTCTTTAAAGACAAAGATGAAGGACTAAATCAAACTTTAATGGGGCTTAATTCTAAAGGATTTAACGATAATAACATTTCTTAAGCATATTCTTAGTACCCATATGGAAAAAATATGCATTATTTAGATGTGAAAGATTAAGACGAAGAGAACGAGGAATTTAAAGAAGATAAAAAAAATACAGAAGAAAATAATGCTGTATAAAATCCTTTAAGCGAACATGATATTCCTGGATAAGGGGAGTCTGTTAACTAAGCTTAATTAGCGCCTCATATGCAGTATTAATAACAGGAAGAGACGTAATAATTTTATAAATATACAAATAAATTTTTTTTATCTATTATTATCAACATTTTTAATTATAAAAAGTATCAATTTTAAATTAATTTCGCCAATTTTTTAAATAATTAATTAATTAAATCTTATTATTAAAGTGTGGTTCCTGGAAAGCCAAGGTAGTTTTCTTCTAACAGACTAAATCCTTATAAAAAATATTAGGTTTTAAATCCGATTGTGGAAGAAGAGGAGTATGATGACCCTAAAGAAAATAAAACAAAAATATTTATGGATGATAATGAAAATATTGATGAAATTAAAAAAGAGAAAAAATTTAACTTCTCATACTCTGAAGAAAGTTTTTATATTGGCCCAAATGAAAACGAAATTAGTTTTTATGATGATAATTTCGAACCAGATACTCCATTAAGATAAAATAAAATAGACCATTTGACTTGTATTAGACCAGGTATATTAATAAAATAAATATATATATATTATTTTAATATTTTAATATCTTTGTATTGCTTAAATTTATATATTAATTAATAAACTAAAAGGTTACGTTGAAATGTCTAGAGGTTTGGGAATTAATAATGATAATAGAGGTATAAATAACGATGATGAAGATATTTTAGAACTTAGTAATATGAGCGATATGTCGGATTTTGATATTTAGAAACCAGTGAAATTTAATTAGGTTAATGGAAATAATATATAATAATCTAGAAAAAATTTACTAAATACAATGATTACCGATAACGACAATGATTTTGATGAAAATTATACTATATCTGAGTTTAAACCTGGCTAAAAGAATATGAGAAAATATAAAAAATAAAATGAAGAAAAATAAATCAAATTTGATTAAAAAAGCTAAGGTAGTAATGGCAAAAAATCAAATTAGGATATATATCAAAATAATGATAAAAATTAAAATAATGATTAAAATGATGATTTAATATACATAGATATTGAATAATAGTACAGAATTGCGTCTAACGAGTAATAAAAGAGAAATAGTTCAACCAGTGATTTTAATCAAAATAATATAAGTTTATAAGAATTAGATTCCAACACAAAATTAAAGTCATAGAATCCAATATTGGATGAAAAAAAAAATAATAAAAAAAAATCATTTATTTTAGAAAAAGACAAAATAAATAATGACTAGATAATTAAAGAATCCTCATAAGAAAATTCCTTATTTGAAGATAAAAAAAAATAATTTAGAAAAAGTAAAAATTTTGGTAAAAAAAGTAAAAACTTTGATTTGGGAACTAGTTCCATGAATAAAGAAAATTCTTCTTAAGTAAAAAAATAAAAAAGCTAAGATTAAAGTTAAGAAAATAGTGAAACGTAAATAAATTAATAATTAAAGGAAAATCAAAATAAAGAAAAACCAGACAATAATTAGGAAAAATCTGTATAATCACAAAAATAAATCAATAATGATAATATAAATGTTAATGATGTTAGTGCTTCTAAAAATGAGTTAGAAATGGGAAAAAACAAACCTTTAAGTGAGTCTAAATAAGAAAAATTAAATAATTAGAAAAATATAGATAATTCTCAAAATAATAGTGAAAGTAAAAAAGATTAAGAAAAAAATAAAGAATAAGATGATAATGATTTAGATTAGTAAAAATAACAAGAAGAATAAAAATAATCGTAAAAATTAATTAAAAATGAAAATCAATAAGACAAAAATGTGAAAATCGACAATGGCAATAAAAATAAATAGAATGAAAAATAAATTGCGGATAATAAATCGATTAATGCTTCAAATAATTTGATTGGGATAAATAATATTTCGCATATATCCGAAATTCCGATGAGCAATGAGAATAGACTTAAAGTATTTTTTTTTTTAAAAAATTCATCTAATTAATTATGAAAATTTTTATTAAATTTTAAAATAAAAGGAAAATTTGAAGAATAAATTGAAAAACAAAGGTGAAGAAGAATTAGAAAGTTTAGGGGATAGTTAAGTTCTATAAAATTAAATTTCGCCCTCTGATTTTAACTACTTAAACATGAGATTTGATGACAATTTTTTGGAAAATGATTTCATAAAAGTGGATTAAAATAACAGTAATTAAAAAGATGAAAATGATTAAAATTATGATAATAAAAGCTAAAATCATAGAACTTAAATTTAACCCTCTTCCATAAAATTTTAATCTGGGCTTATAAATAAATAAAAGTCAGTTGAATCATAAAATTTACAAGATATGATTGATTTCTCTGATTATGATGAATATTAAAATAGAAAAAAAGATTAAAATCCTCAAGAAAATCTTCCTAATAATTAAATGTTAGGTCCGTAAGAAAATAATTTGGTAAAAATAAATATGATGTTTTTAATAAATAAAAAACATTTTTAATTAAAAAATTAAAATTATTTAAAGAATAACAATCAATCTGAATAGAGTAATTTTAAGAAAAAGAAAAAGGCACATAAAAATAATAATAAAAAAGGTTCTGGTTAATTTTTGAACAGCTAAAGAAGTTAAAGAAGTGTGGACAAAAATAAATAAAACAAGGATCTTATTTCCTCAAAATACACAGATGATCAGTTCAAATAGTTAGGAATAAAAGAAATGGCTTCTCATTTATAACATGAATAAATAAAAAAAGGTGTTACTAAAAAAATAAATTTAAATGAAGATAAAAGGTTGAAAGAGTTGGAAAAAATTTATATGAGAAATAATAAAAACCAGTACTCAGCTAGAAGTTAGTAAAAAAATAAAAATGATATTGACCTCGATTTTTTATAAGAGAGTGATTGATTTGGTTAAATTAACGAGATATTTTATTATTATATATAAATATAAAAGTTTAAAGTATATTCGACATTAATATATAAAAATATATCTAATATTAAAATATTTTTTTCTATAATTAAAAATATAAAATAATCATAAAATACTTTCTTTATATATTTTCAAATATGTTAATCTTTTATTTCTTTATAAGTTGCTAAAATTACTATTTTTATATAGTTTTTATGATAAATACTTAAATATATATTAATTTTATAAATTTTATTTTAATAATATTTTATTTTTATATAAATATTATAATTGATAAGAGTTACTAAAACGAATTAGTTCAGATTAAATATATATATATTTATTTCATTTTTATTTATTCTTATTCAACAAACTATAGTATAAATGGGTTTAATTATGCGTCACTAAAATGTAAAAACCTAAATATTGATTGCACTCTATATCTATTACTACATTTAAAATAATTCTAATATAACAGAAAATTCTAAATACACAATTATTTAAAAATGCGCATAACCTTTTAAAAATTTAAATAATAAATTAATGTTTTATAAAAATATTCTAAAATTAAATTTGCTTTTTTAATAAGCTAATTAAAAATTGACTATTAGAATTTTTTTTTAAGTTTCTTTCAAATCTTAGATTAGCAACAAGAAATAATAAAAACTAAGAAATAAATAAAAATAAAATATTCAAAAAAAAAATAAAAAAAAATAAAACAAATAAACAAGGTTATTTTCTTCCAAAAGAGAGAAACAAATTTTAAAAAAAAAATATTAAACAAATAAATTATTAAATATTTTAAATAAAAAAATAAATAATGTATAGAAAAGTAGAAGACGAAGAAATCGACACCTTCGGAATTCAAAACCAAAATACAACAATAATAAGCAAATCAGGTATCGAAAAGCAATTTCCAGGCAGCGAGGACCAAAACTGTTCTTTAATGATGAATCCAAAGGTTAAATTTTTTTTGAAAGTTATGGTCCCACTTGCAATTGCTGCTAATTTGGCCATTTTTATTATATCTACTATAGGATACGTCGCCAATTTGGTTGGAAATGGAAAAATTAGTGTCGTTACTATACATGATAAGATTTTCAACTCTTTGGATTTGTGGGGCACAGCTACAGATATGTGGGATGTAAATTAATATATTAATTAATGTATATGTTTATTTTTTTATTTTTTGGGTATAAAAATTTCTATTTTTATAAAAAATTTTATTTGTTTGTTACGGGTAAATGATGAGATATGTTTGGTTTTTATTTGTATTATTTTATTTTATTTTTTCATGCAATTAATGGGTATTGAATTACCAACTTCAATTTCAATTTTATTATTTTGTGTGTATGTATTCCTTAAATGATAAATTTTTAAAATAAATTAAAATATTAAAATTAAAAAAATCAAATTATTTAATTATTATATACTTGAAATTAATGTATTTAATATAATTAGGCTGGAGTTTATTTGTTGGCTTTATCTTTAATGTTTACTGCAGGAATTTTACCATATATTAATATACTTATTTAAGTTATTTGCTGGGTTTTACCTTATAAAACTGAGAAACTGTATATTGTTAGAGAAAGATTGTTAGTTACAATTACTATTCTTTCTAAATGGGTGGCCTTAAATGCTTATTTTGTTCTATTGTAATTTTATTTTTAATTTAATTTTATATAATTAATTAATTTAAAAATAATTATTAACTAATTCTTTTTATATATAAGAACTGCTCTAGCAGTCGGAGTAAATATGGAATTGAAAATAAACTTATTTATTAAAGGAAATCTTTTAATTTAAATGGAAATTTTGCCTAAATATGCATTAGCATCATTAGCAGCAAGTTTATAAGTTTTTATATCTTAATGGATATTATATATACATAGATCCACAATAGAAGTTAAAAATAATGTTGAAGAAGCCGATAAATAAAAAAATAAAATAGGCGAAAAATCTATTGCATCTAAAATTATTATCCCAATTTTTGTTGTTATAGGTTTTGCTTGTTTCCTTATAGGGATTATTTTAAAGTCAATCGAATTTACTGTTGGTGGATTTGCTGGAGATAAAATGACAAATTTAGATGAAAAAGTCCACAATTATTCTGCTTTCGAAATTGGTAATATTTTAAAATAATTTAAATTATAATTTTAATTATAAATTTAAATATACAAAAAATAATTTTAAATATTTAGTACTTTATTTATAGTTAATTAAATTAATTTTTTAGGCTCTAAATCTAAAGAAACAGTTTTAAATGCCGATTTCAACTATGTTATTGTTTAAATAACATATTTTATATAAGCTATATTTATTCCTATGTTATTTTTTGTTGCTTAAATATGTTTATATGTATTTCCTATGACCTTAAAGATGTAAAAATTTTTGTTTAATTTATCAGAAATATTTTTTGTCTCTGGTACAGCTGACGTTTTCTTATTCGCCTTGATAGGTGCTTATAGTTAAATGGGGTAAACAATAAATTTTGAAAAAAAATTAAATATCAGAATTAAATATGTATTTTTTATCAAAAATTAATAAATATTTTAAATAAAGGTTTTATATATAAATATATGTTATAACTAATTTAAATTTTAAATACAGATAGTTCATCTAATTTATGATCGGACCAGGGTGTGATTAGTTGGGAATTTAAAATTGTTTTGCCATAGATATAGCTTTGGAAATGTAAGGAACAATTCCTTTGATAATTGGGGTTGTATTAATGTATCTTGTAGGTTTTTATAATATTTTGGTGACTTAGCCTAGAATAGAAAATTAAGAAGAAGAATTAGGAAAAATATATGCTATTAAAAGACATGGCTTGTATGAATATTTAAATGATGAAAAATCTGAATGAAATTTGCTTTGATTTATAAAAAAAAATTACTTGAAATATTAATTAATTAATTAATTATGTATTTGTTTTTGTTATAGTATAAAACAATAAAAATTATTATATAGTTTTAATTGCTATTATTAAATTTTTTATAAGTTAAAATTAACTAAATAAAAACAATAGTTTTTATTATTATATGAATTTATTTTCAAAACAAATCTTGCGTAAAATATAAAAGCCATAGATTTTTATATGAATTCAAAAATTTATATTATTAATGATTAATATTTAAATCTTTAACTATATATTAACAATTTATATAGAGTATTTTGAAACCCTTAAAAGTACATAAAAATTATTCATTTAAAAGATACATTATATAAATAATATTTTAATTGTAAAACTATAATTCATCATTTTTGATCTTTAATGTCAAAAACTATTCTTTTTATATTAGGTTTTATAAATTATTATAAATAAAATTATATTTTTATCGAAAGAATTTCTAATTTATATCTTGGTTTCTTTTAAAATTATTTTTTTTTTTTTAATTATTTTATATTTTACTAAACATGACATAAAATATGCTAAGAATTTCATATTTTTATAAAATTGGTTAAAAAAAAGGTACATTAAATTCATTAATATTTTAATATCAAAGATTTCTTTTTTACTTTTATTATAATAATATAAAATTATAAAAATTATATATTGTTTTATATTTAATTAATAATTTTTATTTTATTTTCGTTTGATTTGTTGTTTTGTTTGTTGTTTTGATCTTTAATTTCCACCAAATAAAAAATATATAAATAGTAAATAGTTGGTATGTTGAATTTAATATATATTTATTTATTTTTGTTTGAATAAGGTATAATTTCTACTAGATATTAAAATTAACCTCAAATTATTTGTATAATAATTATTTAAATTTATTTAATTTAAACTTTTATTTTATTAATGTAATATAAGAAAAGTATAAATTTTGGATAAAAAATATTTTTAAGGAATATATTTGTATATAAAATTAAGGATTTGAGTGGATTAAATTTTTAGTAAATTAAGATAAATATAAGTAAAATTTACTAGCAGTGTGTATATATATACATGTTTTTGTTTTTTTTTTTGAATAAAAAAAAGATTTTAATTTTTTTTAATAATATTTTGTTAGGTACAATAACTACTAAATTATACTATAATTATAATTTAAATTGATTTATATAAGATATATGAAAAAAGATATTGCATATCAATAAATTAACTACAAAGGATTGAACAAGATACAAATACTTATAAGTTAAAATTAAATTAAATTAAATTATTATTATGTATTCAACAAGTACTGCACTTTTATGATTATTTTTGTTTGTTTGTTATTTTTTTATGATACTTTCTATAAATAAATAAAAAAAAAATCACTCTTTAATTCTAGAAGAGATAATTTTTTCTTAGTTCATAGCTCCTTAAACGATAACATAGACTTCTTTATCGGCTTCGAAGTTGGTTTTAATTTCATCAACTAATTTAATAGATTATTCGTCTTCGGGTAATTTTAAATCTTCTCTGACTTCTCCGTCATCGGCCATCAAGTGGACGAATCCGTCTTCTTAGACATCAATAATTTAGTATTCGGTTTTTTTAACGAAGGGGATTTCCATGTTGTGGGAAGTGGGGCAAGAATCTTCGACTCTTTTTCCGGTGAAAATATCGTCTCCGGCGATGGAAGCTTTAGCGTGACCGTGTTTTCCGGCTTTGGAGGTGGAGTAGGCAACGACTTTACAGGGGAATCCTTTTAACATACAGTAGGCTCCGACTTTAACGGATCCGGCGGCTAAGGGGTAAGTCAAGGCTTATCCGGCATCTCCAACTTCGAAATTTTCTTCGTCAGCCATATTTATTTTTATTATTATTAATTTTTTTTATTTTATTTTATTTTAATTATTAATTTATTATTTAACAAAAAAAATTTGTGATTTATTTTTGTATTAATAATTTTTTTTTTTTTTTTTTTTATTTAAATCGTTTCTGTGCTAAATAAAATAATGTTTGTACTATTAATTATATTTATCATTAAAAATAAAAGATGTTTATTTGTTAGTATTAAAAGATAAATTTGTTTTTATTTTATTTTAACATGAAAGTATGATACATATATTATTCTCTCTTTCAAATTTATCTTTCTTCTTAATTAAGTATAAACTTCAATTATAATTGATAAAGGCCAGATATTTCACATAAAATCACTATATCTCAGAAATTTATTATTCTTTTACTTCTTTCATAATCAGAATATAGAAATTCTTTTATTTACCTATCAGAATAAAAATATTCTTTCATAATAACTATCTAAAGTATTCAGTATAAAAATAAAATTAAAATTAAAATTAAAAATAAAAATAATACGAAAAATAGTAAAGTAAACCATTTACTTTAAAAAATCTAAAACTATTTATTAAATTTTTAATACTTTCATAAAATATCAAAATATAAATATTACTTTCTTTAATATAAAAAATAATAATATATATTTTAAATTTATAAAAAATTATATTTTATTGAATTTTATCATATAAAATTAATTTAATATATAAATTGATATTGTATATAAAGAAGTTCATAATTTATTATAAAACAATTTTTATTTAAACTTACCAATGAATATATAAAAATATTAAATATAACTAAAAAATATACCAAAATTTAATAAATATAATAACATAACAATATTTTATATTATATAACATATTTATTAAATATAATAAATAAAAAAGTATGTTTATATATATCTAATTTCAATTTTAAATAAAAATCATTCTTTAACAAAGTCTTAATATTTATTAAACTAACTTTATTTATTATGTATTAATTTTTCCAAAATTTATGAAGAATTTTTGGAACTTTATAAACTTTTTTAATTATCTATATTTATATAACTATTATTATCAAAAGAAAAAAAACTTCCATTTTATTTTTATTATTAATAATATTATTATTTAATCACAAATTATTTCATAATTTCAGCTTTATTTTTAGTGTAACCTAAAAATTGGGGCTAAATTACAATTTTGTTATTTTCATTTTATTTTTCGGAATTTATATTAGTAGAAGAAGGAAAAGAGTTATCGCATTTTATTTTACTTATTGCTGTTATTTCTGAGTTTTATGTTAATTTTTTTGAAGGTATTTCTTTGGAATAATTTAAAAATGAATCAAATTAACCTTTGCTATTTTATGAACGATATCTTTATAGTTATTTTTCTTAAATCTAGGAGTAGTTATTTTTTGTTTCGTTTTTCCATTTTTGCGAAAGCTTTTGAGACTAACTTAAAAATAAATTTTTTTCTTTTAAATTCTCTATTTGGCTAAATTTATTAAAATTATGAGAAAAAACTGTACTCTGACCTTTTAATTTCCAAATATTTTCTTTCTTTTTAATATTTAACATTTCCTCTTTACTATACTTATATTTTAAAGCTTTTAAAATATCTTCAGACTTGAATCTTGAAATTTAAATATTTTTTTCAAAGTTCTAATACCTATCTGGACTTTTTTATTTTACTTCCTTCAAATTATTGTATATATCTGGCCTTTTTTGAAATAAAAAATTATAAAATTGAGTTAAATAAAGTTTTTTAAAAAGAAATAATATAAATCAATTTATTTTATATTAATTTAAAATTAAAACAAGTGAAAAATAACAAATAATAAATATAAAAAAATTATAATTACAATGCTGTATGATCAGTAATGGTTTAAGTAGTATATTAATTGAGTTTATAATTCATTTAGCTTTCATTTTATTCATCATCTGTTAACTACTCCGTAATTTATTAATTTTAAATTTCCTATTAAACTAATTTATTATGCTAATTTTATCCTTTTTCTAACGTCTTTTATTCTACTGTATTTTATTCTAATCCTTAGGCAATTTTCTTTAATTTATTTAAAAATTCACTATCTTGCTAAAATAACAAAAATCTTTCATATATTTTTTGACTATCGTTATTTATAGTTTGCAATTTTAAAATTTATTTTAGTTGGTCTTCCGAAATATTTTTGCCCTTTAAATCTTTTAGCAAACCAGATGAGGCTTATGGAACATGTAAATTTTCATAAAATTTGAGGTCCTTTTAATGATTTAATTTACATATAAAAAAATTTATTATAAATTTAATATGAGTGCGATAATTATTGTGTAAAACTTTATAATTTATTTATTTTCAAAAAATATTTTAATTACTTCGTGATTATTTGGAAATTCATCTACATGTTGATGAAAAAGTATATATTTTACTGTTTCTTTATTGTTTGATTACCATCTTTCTACTTGATAATAATTTAATAAACTTTCTTACTCATTTAATTATTCTTATCTATTTTAATCTAAATTTTTAAAAAAATATTTAAACTTAAATCAAAGTTTCAAAAAATCTTTTTAATAATAAAATAATAAAATAAAATTATTTACAATTTTTAATGTTAAATTCGAGTTCGTAGTCTTTTTTCTCTTATAATAATTTAATTAATTTATTAATTTCTTATTTAATTTAAGTCAAATTGAGACCTTATTACTAAATTTTCTTCATTTCCTCCATTGTATTATTATTTTTAAATTATTATAATTTTTAATTTAATAATTCTGATTCTCTTCTTTATTCTTCTTCTTATAACCTTTTTTTTTCTGCAGCTTCCTCTCTCAATTTTCTAAAAATAATAAAAATTTAATTTTTTAATTTTTTACTATTTTAGTAAGTAAAAGTAATAAGAAAAAATAAAAAAATAACAAAAATGTAAAATCATTTAAATAATAAATAAAAAAATAAAATTATATTACCTTTATTTTTCTAATTTTTCAAGTTTTTCTCTTTATTTTCTCTATTTAAATTCCAGTTCCTCTTTTGTCAAAGAATAGGACGGGTTTTTAGGTTTATTAATTTTTCTTTTTAAATTGAAATATTTATTGTTTCGAATAGAAGTGACATCGATACCTTTATCTTCCAACTCTTTTACTTCTTTATCAGTTAAATTTTCTATATTTTCATAAATTTCTTCAAAAATTTCTTTTTAATCTTCGTTTAAATTCCCGTAAATTTCTAAATTTTGGTTATCTATAGAATCTGAATCAGAATCTTCTTCTTCTTCGTTACCTTCTTATTCTTCTTCTTTTTCTTCATTTTCTGCTTTTTTTGCGAATTTTTTTTTACTTTATAACCTTTTTAGTTTAAGTTGACTTTTTAAACTATTTTTTTACACTTATTTATGCTTTTAAACTTCATCTGTAGAAAAATCAGATACTGAATTTTCCAGATTTTTCCAAGTTTTTTGAGATTTTGTTTATTTACTTGACAATTAACTGGGGTTTTCAAAGTTAATTTTTTTCGTTATTTTGTGCTTTGTTGTAACCAATTTTTTTTTGCCATTTTTGTCGACAATTATTTTTTAAATTTCAACTTCTTCTTAAGATGACTCAGTTTTTTAATTTAAATATGAATTTTATTGTTTCTACACCTATTAAGCAGCAAACTCATACTCAAAAAGCTCTTTTTTATATTTTTAAATTTTATTAAATTCATCAATTTCATCTTGTGTATATTTTCCCTCTTTAATTTCTTCCTCTGTTATGTCCTTATTGAAATAAAATAAAAATATAATTATATTTTATATAATGTAAATTTTTCTTGTATATAAAAAAATATAAATATATTTTTACTTTTATATCGACCATTTTTGAGGTCAAAAGTTTATCTGACAATATAGGCTTTTCCTTTAAAGCTACAAAAACTTTTAATTTTTTTAGAACTTTTTTAATTTTTTTTTCTCCTTTTTCATTTACATATTCTTCATCCTGTTCTATTTCTTACTCTTATTCTTCATATATTATTCCTTCTTATATAATTTATTTTGGTCTCTCCATTTTTTATTTTTTTATTTCATTGATATCATTATCATTTTATATATGCGATTATTAGGAATTCTCTTTTTATAAATAGGAATTAAATATAAGATTTAATTAATAATAATTTTTTATTTATAAAGTATAATTATTAAAAAATACCCTATAATTATTAAATTTGAATCTCTTATTTATGTTTATTATTTTCTGATCTTTTAGTTTTTATACCATCACTTTGATTACTTTCCAATTCAATTTATTGATGTTCACGATCACTTTTACTAAGTCGATTTTTGAAGAATTTCTTTTTAAAATATATTAAATATATAACAATAAATATTAAAGCAATTATTAAAAATTTACAATTTTATTTGGCTTTTATAAATTTTATTTAAATTTGTCCAATTCATCTTAATTAATTTTTCCATAGCCAGAGCTAAATTAATTTCTACTTGAATTTAAAGAAGTATTTTTACTTTATTGTTCTTATAAATTTTAATTTTTTGTATTATTATTAATTCTTTCAAACATTTTTTAATTTGCATGTTAATGTTTCTATAATATATCTTACATCATTAAAAAATCTTTATCCTAATCAGGATCAATCTGATTTGCAACATATAATTTAGCTTTTTTAACATTAAGTTTTTCCTTGTCTCTTATAAAATCTTATTCACTGTTATTTTCTAATAATTTTTTTTTTTTTTCTTCAATTACGTTTTTATTGTCATTTTATTCTTATTGTAGTTTACCATTTATTTTCTTTTTTTAAAAATAATATTAGTATATATAAAATATTTAGGTTAATTTATCTTTATAGTATATTGATATTTATGATTATAATTAATAACAATTTTTAGTTATTTGTACATGATTTTATAAATAATTACCGATTAATTTGGTTATTTTGCAGTTTAATGTAGTATGTTTTTTAGCTATTGATTTTGAGGTTTTTATATTTAATTTTATATTTATTTTAAGTATTGTTATTTTTCTAATTCTAATTATTTTTTAACTTAATTTATTTCTTTTTGAATATCTCTATTTATTTAAATTTATTTTTATTTTTCTGACTATTATTTTTTCTATTTCTGATTATTTGGTCTTTTATAAAATTTTAGTATTATTAAATATGAAATATTAAAAAATAAGAAAATAATTATTTACTCTTATTCGGCAGTATTTATATCTACAAAGTTTTTTTAATTATTTAAATATTTTTAGTTTTAATTGATCATTTGATTTTGAGGATTATCATTTTTTATGAATTATTATCTATCGTTATTTAAATTTCTTTTTTCATATGCATAATTATTTTAAAATTAATTATTATTATATAAATCGATATTATTATTTTAATAATTTTCTTCTTAATATAAATTATTATTTGCATTTATTTTAGGAAACTATATATTATTATTACGATTATTAATTTCGGACTAACTTTAGAAATTATTCAAGCTTTTTACTAGGGCTTAATTTTATAACGGCGATTTTTATTAAGTATTTTAATTTTATTATTCTTATATTGTATTTAAATATCTATCATTATAATTTTAAACATTTTTTTAATTACTTTTTATACTATCTTAATTATTTATAGTTTATAATTCCTAAGTTGCATATACATTTTCAGTATCTTAATTATGGTGCAAGTATTTTTCATCTATTTAGATTTAACCTTTAATTAAACTATCATTTTAATTTTAAACATCTTTTTAGCTATTTTTTATATTACAATCATTATTTTTAATTTATAATTCCTCATTTTATTAATTAAAAATAGGTTTTTATTTGTCGAATTTTTAATTTTCTTATTTCAAATCTTCTACTTATTTATCCATTTTATTTTATATTTCATGCGGCACTATATTTTATTACTAAATATTACTATGCACAGAAGCTGTATGATTTTGTATTAAATTTTATTATTATTTGATAAAATTTTAAGATTTATTTGTAGGCATACCATTTTTTAGTTATTATTCTGCCTAATTAACTACATCATTATTGACATTTTTTAATTATATTTATTTTTCAATTTAAATTTAGTTCTATTAATAAATATTTTAACTTAAATTTTTCTAAATATTTAAATTCAGGTTATCTTAAATATCACCTTCATTAAAATTTTATAATATTTAATTATTGTGATTAAATATATTACTTTCATTATTATTTGCATTAACTGCTTATTCATTTTAATTTTTATTTATAATAATATTTCTATTATCATTTTTTTGCTTTTATACATTATAATTTTAAGTTTTTAATTATATACTGTTAGAATTTCTATAAAAATTTGATAAATTAACAGAGCTATTTTAACTATTATTAAAATTAGGCTAGATTTAAGTCATATCTTATGTGGTTTAATCATTTTATAAGCTATTTTAGTCAGATAATTATTTTTCTTATAAATTTTTTTATAAGATTTCTATATGATCTTAAAATAAAAATAAAATTAATAAAAAGTTAAAAATTGTATGGTCTAAATTAAAATAAATTGATACCTATTTCTTTTTTACCCTTTTGATGCTTAATTTTATTCAATTAATCTTTATTATTTTATTTGTTTTAATTTTTCTAAAACTAACCTAAATTTTGGATTTAATCATTTTCGTTTGAATCTTTATGTTTTTCTTAAATTTGTCCTTTTAATTATTATATTTATTATAATCTTGAAGAATATATGTTTTAATTTTGGCCATATTGAAATTGATTAATTTATTATATTTAAGATAACTCATTCGTCTAATTATAAAATATAGACTACTTATATTATCCTTAATCATTATTAACGTTTAAGGATTATTATTATGGTTTTTCTTATTAACTATCATCTTACTAAAATAAATTTATATATAAATTAATAAATGATTTTTAAATATTTATATATTTTACACTCAGATCTCCATTTAATATATTTTAATTAAAATTATACTATTTTTTTTATCTTAATGTGCTTAAAAAATCCCATTGATTCTAAGAATTTAGCTCATTCAAGTCATAATTTAAAATCAAATCTATAATATATTTCATAAAATTTAGTTTTATTTAAATTATTAGATGCTATATTTTTCTATATATAACACACATTTTAATATAAAAATTTAAAATTTAAAATAAATTAAAATATACCTTAGACTATACTATCTTAATTTAGATTTGAAATATTATTGTTATTATTATGAATTAAACTCAAATTTGTTATATTATTTTATTCATTTGTTAAATCTTACAAACTTTATTCATCATTTTATTAAATTTTTTTAGGTTAATTTACTTCTAATTCTGATTCTTTTAGATATATTTGTTTATTAATATTTTAGTGTATTTTTAACTATTATTTTAATTAAATAAGTTTTTCTAGGTCTAGCTACCTTTTGAGTTCATTAAGTTAGTTTTTTCTTCTTTATACAATTTCTTATAAAAATAAAAATAAAAAATTCAATTATTTTTAATTATAATATAAATTAAAACTTTTTTAAATATATAAAAATACATTAAAACTATTCTTATTCTTCTAAAGAGAGACCTTAAATTCCGAATTTATTTATGACTTCTATTATTTATGAAATAAATATTTCTTCCATTGTCAAAAGTGATTAATCATTCTAATTATTGATATTCGTATTTAATTATTCTTAATTATCATCATATAAATTAACTGTACTTAAATTAACTAAAATTTTATTAATTTGTTATTTCTAATTTTTTTTTAAAAAATTTTATTATTCTTGTATTTGCTTAAGAGGTAATTCCAAACCATATTTTTATTTAATTTTATGAATTTTATCATTTGCTATTTATATGCTATATTTCTCAAATTAAAATAAGGATAGTAATCGACTATAGGTTTCTATATCATTTATACTTTTTTCTAAAACGAATTCTTTAATCGCAATTTATTTTTATTGCTATTTATTTTCTTCAAGCTTAAATTAAAATAATTTTAAAAATAATTTTAGAATATTTAATTATTTTATAAATAAAATTAAATCTAAATCGTAAATAATTATATATTTAAAACTGTATATTACATTTTATTCTTCATTTTAAATTATAACTGATAACTCTTTGTCAATTTGCGATTATTTTTAATTATTTATATCTGTTTTTGTTTTTAATTTGAATAATTTTTTAAATTGTTCTTCCATAATTTCTTCATTCTTCGCTAATTTTTCTCTTCTTTCTTTTTTATCTTTTTTACCTTGAATAATTTTATATTTATTTGGTTAATACAGCCTTAAATAATGTTTAAATAGATCTATATTTTCTCTGCTCTAAAATCCCTATTATAATAAATAAATTATAGGTTAAGTTAAATTTAGAAAATAGAGATATTAATTATATAATATTTATTTTATATACTTTGGCATGATCTTCAACCCATTGTTTATTTTTGTGAATAGGAAAGTCTATTTATAAACTATTTTATACTCGTTTCTAAACATATTTTTTTTTTTTCTGTAAAGTAAATTATTAAGTATTCATTTCTTTTCTTTCTTTAACATAAAAAGGTTAACAAGAACTCATTTATATATCTTCATTTTAATCATTTTTTGGAACTTTTATTTTTTAAGAATTATTAATATATCCATTATAATGCATATTACTATTAGACTTTGATTTTTCTTCACCAACTTAAAATAAATATGTAATTTTTAAAAATTTTTTATGTTATCATTTTAATGTTAACATTATAAGGAATTTATAATTCAATAATTTTTATTTATAAAATAAATTTTATATATTTTAAGTTTACAAGGTTATTATTATGAGAAATAGAATGGCCCAATTTAAGTTTATTAAGGTGACTTTATTTTACTTGAATTAATACATTTAAAGTCACTATAAAGACTTTAACCTAAATTACTTGCTTTGTTATTTTACACCAAATTTCTAAAAAAAATTATAAAAATAAAAATTACAAAATTATAAATAAAAATTTAAATTTAAATCCATAAATTAGTAGTATATTTTTATAGTTATAATATAAAAAATTAGAACAAATTTAAAGAAATAATTAAAATGAAAAAAACAATATAATTTTAAAAAGAAATATCTATTTAAATTATTTTTTAATTTTTTATTTATTAATTAAATTACTTAATTTTTTATTAGAATTCTAAAAGGTCACTTATATCACTTGTTTAATTAAATCTGTTTTATGACGAATGATATTTCTACATATTTTTATAGATATAATTTTAAAATTTGTAGGTATAAGTATTAATTATCTAGTTTTTAGGTTTAAGAATTATGCTTTCTTTTGTATTTATATTTTTTATTTTACTATAGTGATAGGTATATTATAATTATTTTCTTTCCATATTAAGGCCAGCAAATTGATTATTATAATTAAATATAATAATGTATAAATTTTAAGCTTTGTTTATTAAATTAAATATAACAATTATTATTGGATAATAATTATTTTATAATAAAGATAAAAAAGTAAAAATATTACTTAGTATTGAAAGCATTTTTAAAAATGTATATTAAAATAATTTTTTTTAAAATAAATAAATAACTTAATTTAGATTATTATTTTTTTACTATTTCATAATATTTTTATATATATTTTTAAATTTATTGAAATTTTAATTATTTTGCTCATAATTAGTTAAAATTGTAGTTAATTTTTTAGCAGAATAAATGGTTTTTATTACACTTTATTGTCTTTGATTAAATAATTATTCCGCTATTGTTTTATTAAATGTATTTAGCTTTAATTAAATACTATTTTCTTTATGGTTAAGAAATGTAGTGTTTTTTTCAATGTATTTATAATCAAAAGATTAATTTTTAACGATATTAAAAATATAATTATTTGATTAAGTACTATAAAAAAGTGAAAAAAATTAAAAATAAATAAAAATAGCAAATAAAAACAATTTCAACACAAAGCAAAATATCAAATAAAATAGTATTAATTAGAAAAAAAAAGTAAAATTTTAATCATATATTATATAATTATCAGATTTTAAATTAAAATATGGATTAATTTTAAAGCCAAATACTTTCAGATCTTACGAATAATATGCCTAATTATCACGGTAATAATAACAATAATAATAACAATAGAAAAAATTAAAATCATTCGGGTCCTTATATGACCTAAAAAATGTACAATTATAGTTCTTAATTAAATCATTTAAATAATAAAAAAAAATTTATGTAAGAACAAAGGGAGTATTAATAACAACTTTATTCAAAAACAAAACCTTCAAATATGGGTCCCTCAATGATAAATTAAAAAAAATAACATTAAAATTAAAATAAAGCGCCTTTATAGTAAAATATAAATTATAATAACTAAATTAAAAATTAAAATTATAGCTAAAATAATAATGGTAATAAAAGAAATTATCGTGAATATTAAATGTAAAAATAAAGTATGAATAATAATAATAACAATAATAATAGGCATAGTAATGATTTTAGACAGTTTAATTACGGAAATAATAACAACAATTTTTAATATTCTTAAGGAACTAGAATTGAAAAATAATTGTAAAAATAGGATGAAAATATTTAAAAGTAATAATAAAAAATGTGATATATTTTTTATTTATTTATTTATTTTATAATTTTAAAATAAAATTTAATAGACTGCTAGATATGATGAGAGAATAAGAAAATTTGGAAATTACAAAAATTAAAACAATGAATCCTGAAATTGAGGGAATTGATGAGTTGTATTAAAAAACGAGAGAAATTATAGAAAAAGAAAGCGATTTAAAAGATCTACTATTTGTTGACACTTCAAAAATTAATTTTGAAGGTCCTTTAGAATATTTAAAGCAATTTAGATTCCATTTTTTATATAAAAATAAAAAAAAAATGGGCAATGTTAACAATAACTAAAATGATAATAACCATAAAATTATAGAAGAGTAATAAGAAGAAGAGCTAGAACAAGAAAAATAAGAATAAGAAAAAAATTACGACGAAAACCAACAAAATTCAGAAATAAAATACCAAAATTAAAACGAAAATTAAGAATAAGAATAGGATTAGTAGGATGAAGATTAAAGTAGTTAAATTTTAAAAAATTTGCATAAAATTTAGTTTGATGATTTTGGTTTAGTCACTGAAAATTATAAGGTAAAGAAAATAACTTAACAAATCTATTTATTAATTTATTTATTTATTTATAAATTTATATTAGATTAATTATAAAATTTAATATTATAATGAAAAATAAAAAAAATACTGAAATAATATTTTTTATAAAAGCTTTATCAGCATGTGACTTAGAATTTGGACAAGTACACAGAATTTTTATATAACGAAATTCAAAGAAGATTTACTATGTATATTAAACCTTATAAAACTGTGGAATTTTCAGTAGAAAAAGCTTTGGATAACATTTTCAGTTATAGAGAAAGTAGCTAATAAATTCCGCATTTTGCTAGGCAAGGGGACTGGGTTTGTTTGGGACCAGATTGTAGAAATTTAAATTTTACTTATAGAGACACGTGTAATACTTGTAATTTAAACCGGAATGATATTATTTTGGAAAAATTAGATGTTTCTGGTAAAAAAATAACTTAAAATAATATAATATAATAATCATTTAAAATCTTGCAATTTATTTAATTTATAAATTTTAGTATATGAATTTACATATAGAATAAATTTATTGAATTTAATTTAATATTGTTAAATTTTTTGTAATTTAATCTTACATTAATTTTTTATATAGAGGAGGATAAAATTACAAAAGAGGTAGAAATTTATAAACATAATGAAATTGTAACTAATAAAAATGGAATTAGCAGTGTTTGGATATGTTCTGCTTGTTAGTGTTTTAATTATAATTCTTTTAAAAATTGTAAATAATGTAACATTCAAAGATTTTTTAATTTGAATAGATTAGAAAAATTAGAGAAAATGTGTAAAATAGATTTTCAATAAATTTATGAAGAAAATAAAAAGGAAGCTGATGAAATGCTAGATAATAAATAATTATTAGGAGTAATAAGAAAATATATTAATATTTAATAATTAAATTTATTTCTTTAACGTGATATAATATAAATCCATTCATTATTTTATTATATTATCAAAATTTTCATATTTAATTAGTTATTTGGTGATTAAGATTAGGACGGATAAATTGATGATTTTTAAAAATAAACATATTAAGAATAAGAGTTAAAAAAAACTTAAATGGAATTTGAAAAATAATAAATATAAATAAAAATTGAAGAAGAGTAATTATTAAAATAACAAAAAAAAGAAAATGAATTTATAATAGCACGAATTTAAGCATTAGAAAAAAAAGAAGAGCTTATAGAAAAGGAAATTATAGAATAGCAAAGACAAATGTTATAAAAGCAAAAAATTTCGAAAACAAGAGCAAATAAAAATAAAAATAATTACAGTTAATATTTGAGTGCCTATGAAATGGATGAGGAAGAAATGATGCTTAAAAAAAGAAAATTAGATATTAAGCACAAGTAAAATAAAGAAATGTGTAAAATAAGGTAAATGTACCATACAAGTAATAATGATATAAATGATGAATATATGAAAAGTGAAGATAGTGCTAATTATACTTATAATAAGCCTGTAGATAATAATAATGAAAAAGATGACAAAATTCAAATTAAGTTGTAGGAAAATAAGTCGGCTATAAATGATTTTTTATTGTAGGATAATTAAAAATATATTAATATTAAAAATAATTACTAAGCTTAAAAATAAAATTAGAGTGTTTAAGAAACTGAGATAAAATAGGAGGCTAATTAATCTGATAATTTATAATAGTAAGCGAACCAATATAATAATGACTAAAACGAAAATTAAAACTAAAATTAAGATAAAAATTAGTAAAATAATAGTGTAGAAAAAATTGAAGAAAATACGAATAGAGACGAAATTGAAACATAAAATTAAACTTCAAAACAGAACTAGTGTTAGAAAAATTAATCAGATATATTATAATACTAACAGCAATAATAATTTATAAGTGATACAAATGATTAAATATAAAATAAAGAACAAAAGTTAAATGCTAATCATAATTTATAAAATCAGGATTTAAATAAATAAGAAAACTAGGAAAATTAGTATGTTTAGCAATAAACTGAATTATAAAACTTTTAAAATAATCAGACAATAATTAAAGCAGATATAAATTAAAATTAAACAAACGAATAATAAGTTGAAATTTAATAAAATGAGAAAAATTTTTAAGATTAAAAATAATTTGAATAGACAAATATTCAACCTTAATAACCTTAGTATTAAAAAGAATAGTTATTTTAGTAAGAAAATTTAGATAGCCGTAATAATAATTCTGATTAAACAAATAATTTTATATGTAATTAATAGCAAATGGATGATTAATATTTGTAAAATTAACTTCAAACTCAATAATCATAGCAATATTAAAATATTTAAAATTAAGAAAAAATAGATGAAAATGAAGATGAAGAATAATTATTAGATTGAGAATAATTTTTAATAATATATGAAAAAATATTAATTAGAATAAAAATAAAATATATAGTTGTTTATAAATTAAAATATATCTAAGATGATTATATATAATAATTTAAAAAATTTATATATTTATATAAAAAATAATTAGAGTGTTAAAATTATAAATACTATAATAATTACTAAATTCAATTTGTTTTTGTTAGTATAAATAACATTGTGTTAATTACTAGTATTATTTATTAATATATTTAATTGGAAATTAATTATTAATAATTTTTATAATAAATATTTAATAAATTTTTTAAGTTCTATTTTTAATAAAAAAATTAATAAAAAATAAAAGATTCTCTACATCAATGAGTGATGGTATAAAATATATATTTTAATTTAAAATTTTTTAAAATAATTAAAATTTTATAAACAGTTATATATTTTGGAAGTAATTAAGGCAAGCCCCATTTAAAAGAAGACATAAAAGATCCATAAAAGTTATTATTAATAATTATTTATTTTTTTATTAATATTTTACTTTAAGAAAAATTACATAGATATTAAAATATTTTCTTAATTTTTTATTTTTTTTTAAAAAAAATAGAATCTTGAAGGTTTAGTTTCTTTTAAAACCTGAAGACGCCAATGATTTTAAAAACGCACCCATTAATAAAAGTTATCATAAATTTTTAAAAAAAAATAGAAAAGACAAAAAAATTATAAAATAAGTTCATGAATAAGTTAATTATCTTAGATTTGTTAGGGTATAGTGTGGCGAGGACTTTACTTGTTTAATTGATGGTATAATATTTTAATCTTTAAATAATTTATTATTTTTTTTTTAATTTATAAAAAAAATAATTAAAGTTTTTTATTCATACATTAATATTATTTTAACAGTTTTAGATAGACTTTGGGTTTTCGGTAGTGGAAATAAGGGATAGTTAGGATATAGTATTTATATATATATACTTATTTATTAAAAAAATCATAAATGTTTTAAATTTTTATTCTTTTAATTTTAGATGAACTGGATTAAGGAATGCTTAAAAATCCAATTTGTTTAAGTCAAAATTTACCTGGAAAAGGAAAAAAATTATTTTAAAAAATAAGTTGTGGAATCGATTATTTTATAGGAGTTACAAGTAAGAAAATAAAATATAGATATCATATTATAATCAAATATGTCTTTAATATAACATTTTATAATTATTTTTGAAATAGAGGATAATTAATTGTACTCATGGGGTAATGGTGCCTAAAGAAAATTGGGCGAAGATCATATAGAAGAAGATAATTAAATATAATATCCTTAAAATATGATGGATAAAATAGAAAAAGCAATTAATGAATATGAAGAAGCTTAAATTTAAAAGGCGTAAAATAAAAAATCAGATATAGATTATTAAACAACTTTAAAAACTCTTAACAGTTCATTAGACTCTCACAGAGAAAAAATATAAATATCAAGTATTGATGAAGTTTATGCAGGTAATTTTATAATTATTATTTTTTTTTAATAATATATGAATACTTAATAAAAAAAATTTTAATAAAATTATAAATAAATGCTGTAACCATGTTTTTTTATATAGGATATACTCATACTTATGTCAAAATGACTCATTCATAAAGTAGCAAACCAGTTTATGTAGGTTTTGGATATGATTTTAGAGGAAAAATTGGGATAAATAATTATGAAGAAGCATTAATAGCTCCTAGGCTCATAAAATCGCTTAGTGTATTTTAATTTATAAACTTATAAATAAATAAAAAACTATTTAAAATTTAATTATAAAGTTAATTTCTAATTTTTTAATTAATAATTAAATTAGATTCTAAACATAAAAGGAATAGCCATAAGTAAATATCATTGTATAGCATGGTTAAAAAATGGATCAGTTTTTACATGGGGTGATGGGACAGACGGGTAATTAGGGCATCCAATAGATGTAAAAGAGGGATTTCATTTTAAAAAAATAATACCTTATCCTAAGCTAGTAAAAAATAAATAAATTTAATACAATATTATTTAATTTACAGAAAATATATATAAATTATAAGTTACAATAAGTAATAAATAAATTTATATAGGTGGAAAAATTGAGCAACGAGTTTGTAATTGAGGGAAGCGCAGGTGTAAGTTATTCATTAGTTTTAACTAATAAGGGAACATTGTATGAATGGGGTAAAGGAACTTACTTATAATAATCCAATGAAGTTCCTAAATTAATTGACAGATTAGTTCCTAGAAAAATAACAATAAAAAGCTGGGTAACATATTACAATAAATAAAAAACTACATTTTAAGCAAAATAAATTAAATTCAAAAAAATAAAATAAATGTTTAACTTATTTATGTAAAAAATCTATAAAAAATTTATATATTAAGTTAAAAAAAACATCTTTTTATAAAATTAAGATAAAAACTTTAAAATGCGATTATTGTTCCTCAAAGTTAAAAAAAAGGAGTAATTTTAGTTAAGAGGACATTTTACAAGAAATTTAATTTTAGCACATGTGTTAAATTTAGATGAAAAATAAAACTGAAAATTGTTGTATTTGCAATTAAAATTTAGACAGTGTTGATTATTATAAGTGTTCCAATTTGGAGTGTTTAAAAGACGACTTTAAAGTTTGTCCTGCTTGTATGGAAAAAGGAGAACATAATATAAGAAGTTATTTTTAATGTTAAATGTGTAAGTGGAAATTGAGCAGCTTATCTGAAGATTTAGAAAATTAACATAAATAGTAAATTTTATGCTAAAAAAAAAAGTCTTTATGTTAAGTTTGTGGGTTAGAGGCAAATTAGGAAAATATAAATGATTTTTGTTGTTTTAAATTTTGTAATAATTTGAATTGTAAAAATTATGAAAATGAAATTATTTTTGATGTATGTAAGGAATGTATGAAAAAGGGCGAAAATGGAAAAAGAATTTCGGTAAATATTTTAATTCTTAACTTTATTTATTAATTAAATTAACTTGGTTTAGAATAAACCATATAGTTGTGATGAATGTATTGGTAAATTATAAAAGAGTACTTTTAAATTAATAAGTGAAAAAATAAAATCTAGTAATATTATGTGTTGTATTTGTTAAAGATAATAAGATAATAATTAGGCAATATTTTATTGCGATTGCAAATCAGAAGGATTTTTTGTATGTGAAGAATGTAATAAAATAGGGGATATAAGAGAAATTTTTGAAATAAAATTTATTAAAATAGCCTGCGGGGCAACTCATAATGCAGTAATCTCGTAAAAAAAATAATTTAATTAAATTAATTAATTTTAAATATTTGGAACCTTCATCTACTATAATAATTAAAAAATTAATTTAATATATAAAGAAATACATAATAATTATATACATGGGGGGATAATACTGATGGTTGTTTAGGGCATGTAGTTCTTGATAAAAGTGAAAATTACATAAAAAAAATATATAATGATGTTTATAAACCTACCATCGTACAACAGTATAAACATTTGAGCATATATGACGTTTCGTGTGGTAAAAATTAAACTGTGATATTAACGACAAATGTAAATGATCTCTATTATCATAGCCAGTATTATAAAAATTATATGAATCAAATATTATAAAATTAAAAGAAAATTTAACAAGAACTGGTAATTCAACATAAATAAAGAGAAGAATTAGGTAATATATAAAAAAGAATGCAAACAAACAAATATGTAGAAAACTATAAGAATATTTTGGCTAAGCCTGAAAATTTAATCGCATTTTAAAAAAAATAAAAAGAAATTAAATTAGATTTTTTAACATATGAAGAGCTATACGGAAGAAATTAACACGAATTTGAAGTATTTTAAAATTAGAATTCTATTCCTTATATTTAAAATTTAAAATTTAAGCATTAGTAATTTATGTTTTATTAAATATATTTATTTAAATAATTTATAAAAAGGAGGAAAGTGGATTTAGTTAGAAAAAGAAATATATAGAATCTGAAAGAAAAATAAAAGAAATAACATATTATAATATTGATAACATAGAAAATAATAGGTCACCTCGAAGTCCTTTAAGAAAATAAGAAAAATAATACTCTTAGTTAGTAAAAAACAAGACTAGTTACAATTAAACTAATTTTACTCAGTCGAATTTACAAGGTAAATCTTATTTTTAAATAGAAACTTTTCGTTCATAAGATAATTTAGTTAAGACTCGATAATCATTAGCCGATATAAAAAATTAAAATTAATTTTCCAAAAATTTTAAAAATACTGATGAAAATATGCATAAAAAAAATAGCTCTGTTTATAAGGATTTGATAGAATCTAGTCACAATTTGTTAAATTATATAGACCATAAAATAAAATAAGATAACGAAGAATAAAAATTCAATAATATGAAAAAAAATAAGTATAACATATTATTAAAAGAATAAATTGAAAATAATTTAACCCCTAAAAGTGGTAACAACAGATATTAGTAATAAAATATGTAAGGATTTAATGATTATGTGGTAAACAATGATTCCAATACCAATAAATAAAATTTTTAAGAAGATTCTAATGAATAATTGCCATCAATTTATATAAAAAATTAACAATAATGTACTTAAATTTAAAATATCAATAATAACTCAAAATATAATTAAAGACCATATGAATATACAAATCGTTAAAATTAAAATGTACCTACTATTTAATTAAATTCACCCAACTCACATGCATAAGCAAGATCGCCATCTTTATATCAATAATCTTTAGTAAAAAATTAAATAAAAATTATTAATAAAACTTTTTACGTTTTTATAAAATATATTTCTTTATAATAAAAGGATAAAAATAAAAAATAATTTAACTAAAATAAATTTGTGGAAAAACTATCATCTCAAAATCCTCACAGATAAACGAATTTTTCTTACACATTTTTTGATAAGAATAATTTACCAAATGAAGTATAATTTAGCGATAAGGAAATAGGGCTATATTCTACTACACATAATTTTTTCAAAAAAGTACATGGTATAACTAAGGCTGATAAAAGTGAAATTAATACCGAATTATAATCTTAATAAATGTTATAATCTTAAAATAAAGACCAAAATCCAGTGATAAATCTAATAGATAGTAAAGATGTGGATTCTGATTAAAGTTATTAATAATATATGGAAAATAGAGATATAGTGAGTTAAAGTACAGTTAATATAAGAAAAAATAGTAGTAATTTAAGTTTTAACTTTAATTTAACTTTTTTATATAGTAAGTATTTTATTATATAAAGCTTGACATATTAATTTTTTTTTAATAAGACATGACAAAAAAGAGCGATTTTATGATTAAAAATAAAACAAAAATGTATTCAGGCAAAATTAAAAACCTTTAAAATTAAAAAAGCTTTAAAAATAAATAAAACTAGCTAGAAAAATTAAGAAGTGATAGTGAATTATTCACTGAAGACTTAAATTAATCTGTAAACTCAAATGAATTTTAAAGCTAAAAATTTAATTAAAACTAGTAATATTTGGGTTCAAATCCTTAATACCTAGATTTAGAAAAATAAGTCATAAAAAATAATCAATAAAAATAATATAACACATCTATTTAAGAACATGGCAAAAATAATGAGGTAAAAATAAAATTAAAATTAAAGTCAAGAATAACATACATTAAAATTTTTTTAAAAAAATTAATTTATTTGAATTAATATTTATTTAAATAAAATTAAATTTAAACCATTATATTAATAGAAAGAATCTTCACCTTTATAAATTTAGAATCAGCTAAGTTCCACAAAATAAACATAGTAAATTCAATTTTAAATTGAAAAAGAAGCCTTATAAAGCCGAAAATTGTCCAATATGAACTATCTTTAACTGAGAAATTACAATACACATTAAGAAGAAATCGATGATGAAAAAAAGTGTCTACCTGATAAAAGTTAATAAATAACTGACGAATATGAATTAATTGAGCACAATGGGGCCAAATTCGCACTTATTAAATTTTATAACCCTGAAACTGAAAAAATTATGCTATATAAATTGGGCTTAGATAAAAATTATGTGCCTCTTGAATTAAACGAGTTGGAAAAGATAGACCCTATAAAGCCACCTTTTGAATTGAGAGATATTATTGGCTCTGAAATTGAAGAAACTAATTTCGATAATTTATCTAAGGTATTAATACTTTTTTTATTATAGCTATAGATTATAAAAAATTTTAGTAAATAGAAAAATTAAATATTAAATATCAAAATATCAAAATATAAATATAAATATTAATATTTTTTTAGTTTCATTTTAATATTTTATTTTCAATAATAATTTATTTAACAACTTCTTAATTTAAAAATAGATGTAAATAGATGAAATAGAAAATAATATTAATAAAATTAAAAATATACCATTAAGCATGTATAGAGGATATAATTAATAAGAAATTGTTAAAATTATACAAAGTGAGTCTGAGTTGTCCAGATATGAATATTTATAAATAATTAATAAATAAAATTAGCAAAAGTTTATAGATTATTTAATGAGTGGTAAATAATATTCTTTAAAGAAAATAATATTATTGTAAGGAATTTAAACTAAAAATATAATTATTTTTTTATATTAAAGATCCGTAAATTAAATATATGGATCCGTAAAGTATCCGAGAAAAACTTAATGTTGAAAATGAAGTTGCAAAAAATTAAAGATAAATGGGTATTTTTGAAAGAATTAAATAAAAAAAAATGGAAAAGTAAATTATATTTATTTTAATTTTTATTCACTATAATATAGTTAAACATATTAAAATTATATTTACGTTTAATAAATTTTAAGTATTAACGCGCTAGCATAAGAAGAACCCCATATTAAATATGAACTTTTTACTAGAATACAGTAAATAGCTAACCAAATTTATTTAGCTAGAAGCATGAATCGAGAAGAATTACTCAAAAAAATCAAAAAAATTCCTAAAGGGTATAAAAAGCCATTAAATTAGGAAGAAAAAGTAAAAAAATTACAGGAATAAGGACAAAAACTTCACTAAAAAATAGAAAAAGCATAAGAATATAAGGAAAAAATTTTGAAAGAAAAAAGTGATGTCTCAATTTTAACTAAAGATTAAAGGGAAAATATTAATAAAGAAGAAAGAATAGTAATAATATATTATATTATAATATTATAATTCGACATTTTATAAATACTACATATATTTTTTAATACGAAAATAAAATTTTTATTTATATTTTAATTAATAAAATTTTTTATTAAAAAGCGAAAATACTACTTTTAGAAAATCGTACCCGTTGCAACAACTTTGAACCTTTTTTAATTTTTAGGATGTATTAAAAATATGGCAGTTGAAGGTTTAAACAATGAGAGGGAAATGCTTTTTAACAATATTAAGGCCAGAATAATTTAAAAAAAAATGAAAGAGTGGATTATAAAAAAAAAATTAGTTCGATAAATGAACGATTTATAGTTTTAAACTTTAAACAAATTTTTTAAGCAATCAATTTTTAAATTTAAAATAAGAAAAAGAATTGAAAGGAGAAAAAAGGCAGCTAGTTAAATAAAATTGTATTACATAAAATAAATTATTATGTACAAATTAAGGTTATCTTTAGCAATATACTTAAAAAAGTTATAAAAGTAAAGTATTAATTTAATTAATGTATTATATTATATAAGATATAAAATTTACTATTTAGCAGTAAATTAAAATTTATTTTTAATTAATATCCATAATGATTATTATCTATTTTAAATAAATAGCATATAAAAATTTATGATATGGAGTGATAATTATATAAACTTTTCAACAAAATATATAACATAAAAATTTGATGTTTTTCTGGACAAAGAATATCAAAGAACAACTTTAAATAATATTGCTGCTTTTAAATCCTAAGGCACTTAAAATAGTATGAGCTCAAATAGAAATAAAACATCTTAAAGATTAAAAAAATAATAATCAAGTGCTTCCGTCGTTCTAAAACAAATAAATGAGCAATAATAATATTAATAATAAAAATAAAAAAATAAATTTTAATAACCTTAAAATTTATAAATAAAAGATAAATAATTGTAATAAAATGGTTTATCTAATGATAAACAAGTATAACATCAATTTTATAATAATTATGAATTTTCTGAAATTTAGAAAGAGTTGGATAGGTAAATAAAAAGATTAACTGTAAATCAAGGAAGTAAAAGTTCTAAGCATTTTGACATGAAATTGTAATAAAATAAATAGAAATAAATTTTTATTAATTTCTAATTTATTTTTAAAATATTTAAAGAGAATTGATGCCATAAAACCTGAATTTACAAGTTATTGACTAAAATTAGGATAAGTAAAAACTCTTAGAAGAATTAGTTCCTAGACATGCAATGGAATTTAAATAAAATAATGTAAATAATATACAAAAGATTAAAAGAAAATAAAGTAATTATAAAAATACTAAAATATTATAAAGGGCACCGAAATTAAATCAATAGTATTAAACATTTAACATAAATAATACTTATAAAATAGAGTAAATAAATAATTTAGACCCAATAAATTAGGTAGAATAGATTTAGTTGCAATTACCTGGAAATTAAGACAATAATAATAATAAATTTAATAATTAGCAAAGAAAAATAAAAAAAAACCAGTAGCTTGAACTTAATTTAAATGAGCCCGTATTGCCATTCATGAGTATAAAAAATAAATCTATTTAATCAATTATCATTTAAATATTTTAAATAAAGTTTTTATAAGTATTTTTGTATTAAATTTGTATATGAATATATTAAAAATTAATAAAATTTAATTGCCATTTTTAAGGTGGAAGTCATAAGCTACCCCCCGAATTTAGAGTGACTATAAATACCAACATACATTAGCATATATTTTAGGAAGCGGTTGGTACTGAAATAAAAATTAAGAACTAAGTTATGAGTAAAATAAATGAAAAAAATACACTTAAAATAATATTTAATATTTAATATTTAATTTTAAATTTATGAAAGTATTATTATAAATTTTTTTAATTATTCTATTAAGTGCATGAATTTATAAGATAAAAGAAACAGTTTTAAGAAGAATTGGATAATTATTATAAAAGTTTGTATCAATTTTGTTAAGACAATAAAAAAGAAATCAATATGGAAAGAGCTCGGTAAAATTAAAAATATTTTACTATTTAAAGAAATTAATTATTTTAATTAAATTTTTTATTTCTATTAGAATTTTACTATTATCAGATCCTTCAGTGCTTAAATAAGCATTTAACAAAATAATGGAAGAAGAAGTTTGTAAGTAAATAAAAAAAAATGAATTAAAATAAAAAAAAGGATAAAAAGTGTCTTGGAAGGATAAATTAGGTAATTTACAAATTTTTATATATATTATATAATTTTGAATAAATAAAAATTGAAAAAAAATATTAACACATTTTAAATTTCATTAATTAGCCGAACTAGGTTAAGATGACCATTTACCTTTTGGAAACTTAAGAACATTAATTGCTTAATCTATGCCAGGAATAAATAAACAACCTACTTTTAATTTAAAAATAAATGATAGGTAATAAAAAAATTAGTATATTAATACTAAAAAATTTTAAAGTATAAATTATATTATGTTAATTTATATAGGTCATGCAAAGAACTTTTAGTTAACTATCATAAAAGGTTTGATGTTGCATATAGACATATTTGTAAACAATATTAAAAAAGAAAAATTGAAACTATTATAAACTTAAATTAAAACTAAAAAAAAGAAGGCAAACAAAAAATAAATGTCAATAAAAATCTTCAAAAGCAGTTAAAAAATGTTTGACTTATAAATAAACTATTATATTATATATATAAATTAATATTATAAATTTATCAAAATTTAATTTATGCAATATTTCTATAAATAACAAATTTTAAATATAGTAAATTTAAAGTTGTCGCTTTTATTAGAATTTAATATATATTATTTTTCAAATATTTTTAATTATAAGTTAATAAAAATAAAATATATTTATTAATTCTAACATTAAAAAATATCAAATAAAATTAAATATATGATAAAAAAATAAAAATAAAAATGAGAATTTTAATAGTAAATGGGTATGGAAACGATGAAAAAAGTAAATTAAGTTTTGTCGAATTTTAAGTTTAAATTTTAAAGATATGTTCAGATTAAAAAGAACTAGTGGATACTGAAATAGAATGTTTTTATAGAGATAAAAATAATTTAGTAGCACAATTAATAAAAATTTTAACGATAAATTTATAATATAAAATTATTAATATATTATATTTATATATCTATAATAAAGGATGACTATTTATATGACGTGCAAACTGGCCATATAAAAAAAGAATATGCCTATAATTTCGATCATATTGATATGATATTTATTTGTGGAAATAGTAATATAAGGCCATGGGATATAAAAATGAATAAAATACTGACTTTAATTAAAATGTGTTCTAAGTCTTAAAAAAACTTATATGTTTGCGGTTTTGGATTATACTGTTTAGTCTATTTATACGCATCAAATATAGAAAGAGTATTATTAAAATATATTATAATGATATTAATGAAAAATTATTATTTGAATGTTAAATATATATTTTTTGTAATATAGCAAATTAAAATTATAAATGGAGATGGAAATGGAGGTAAATTGTCAGAAATGAATGATTTATAAAACAAATTATATTATATATAACCAGATGAGTATTTTTTAGATAATACAACCGGTGATTTATATGGATATTCAAATTAAAGTGATGAGTGGATCCCAAAAGGAAATGTTGGAATTCATAATAGAAAAAATGCTTAAGAATTTTAAAGTTTTGGCAAATTTGTAATTAAGGCTCCAACTTATAAAGTAAATTTGAGGCATTTAAAATAACAGCTATAATATAACAGTTTTAAGTAAAGATTTTATGAAGATTAGTGTATTATTAAAAAAATGTACTGCCAAGAAAAAATATTCGAAGATATTTAATCCGAATTTTTGTGTCCTTTAATAAGCACTTGGGATGTAATATTTTTTTTTTTATTAGTTTATTTATTTTTATATAAATTTTAATATATACTATATAAAATTACTTTTATGAAGTATAATAAAAAATTAATTTAGGTACACACTTTTTTATTTACAAATCCCTAGAAAAGCTTTGAAGTTTTAGCTGAATCTAATTTAAGAGGACCATTAATTATAAGATCTAAAAATATTTTAGGAAGTGCTTTTCCTGTTGACAATAAATACCCAGAAACCGTTTAGATTTTAAAAAATTATATTATGCTTTAATTAAAATAAATAAAATAATTTGATAATAACTAAAAAAAATCAATTTAAAATATTACAAATGATATATATGAAAGTACCGTAAATAATATATAAAATACTATGTAATTTTTTTATAATTTTGAAGTTTGGCATATTATTTATCATTATTTAAATTAGGTGATATAATAATTAAAAAATTAGAAAAAATAGCAGTAATATAATTTCATGCAAATTCTTAATTAAAGGGCTTAAAGTTCAGGTTCTTTTAAAAGAAGTAATAATGAATAAATACAAAAAATTTAATAAAGTCAAAAATATAAAAGTAAAATTTAATAAGAGTTTGAAACAAATTAAAATTAAGGTATTATTAGTGATGAATTTAGACATGTAGGATTTTCGGCGAAAAAAGAAAATTTATCATAATTTTATAAATAAAATAATATGAGTACCAAAAAAATAAAGTAATATATAAAATATAATTTTTATAAAAAAAAATTAAATATTTAATATTTAATAAAAAGGTTTAATAATTCAATAAAAATACACAATGTTGAATAAAGTGATTTAAAAGACTCAGCTAGATAAGAAAGTATTAATTAAAAAGAATAGTAAGATAATTAAAGAAAAAGAAAATTAAAATTTTAAGACGAATATTAATCATATGATAAAAATTTTAGAAATAATGATAACAATAATAAAGATTTACGAATACCAAACTTTAGCCCAATAAAACAATAAAATAGTTTTTAGCAAAATTAATTTTTTTCTTTAAATAATACACCAAGAAATTAAAAATAAGGTGTTAAGTCTGCATTTTCAAATAAAAATAAATAATAAAATTAATATGTATTTGATATAAATTAAAATTTGAATGGTAAATTGTATTAAAACTAATTATGTGAAAATACAGTAAGCTCAGGAAATATTAGAAAAATTTTACACCCAGATATTTCAAATGAATTTATATCATATAAAAAACTTTGGGTAAATAAGTATAATTTTATTTATTATAAATAAATTATAAAATATAAGTTTATTTGTTTTTTATTATTTGTTCAAAATTAAATTATTAACCCAGGTACCTGGTAAAATGAGTTAACAACCCGTTAATTAATAAAATAAGTAACATAAAATATAAAATCATAGTAATACTTATTATAATTCTTTGTAAAAGAAAAAATTGCACTAATTTAAAAATGATTCATTATCATAAGGTATGATAAAAAGACCAGATTAGTCAGGAACTTTATTTTCACCAATGTATAACTCTTTTATGTTTGTTGGAGTTCCCCACTAATCATAAGATTAAATTTAAAAAGAATACTAAAAAGTAAAGTTTATATAATTATCCCATTAATTAAATTGATACATATATGATATATCATTTAAAATAATTTAATTATATAGAAAATGGATTAATAAATAATAGGACCTAAAAGTTTTAAAATATTAAATGGGAATAGAGAAAGTGATAAATAAATTTTATAAGTGTATAAAAGCTAAAGTGAGTTTTTTAAGGGAAAAAGTGCATCTTTACATAATTTTAGAGAATAGGATAAAAATAAATGGATTAATCAATAAAATTTTAAATTAATTTGACGAAATTTAATTTAGGAATTATTTAAAATAGAATTTAAAAGTAATTTATTATAAAAGTTATTATATATTTAGAAATAATAAAATCTATATTTCTAATTTGTAAAAGATTATAAAATTTATTATCAAAATTGATTAGAAAATATAAAATATTATTTATTAAAATCGAAGTTTATTGCAAAGTCTAATAATTCATTAAATTTAAATATATTAAAAAAATGCATCAGCAAAAAATATAGTAAATTCAAGAGAAATTATAAACCATACATAAAAATTAACTTTCAGCGGAAGATTAGATAGATCTTTTAGTAAAAGAAGCTTTGGATTTGGCAAACTAAGAACATAAATGTATATATTGGGTAGATGAAACTCTAAAATATGATAAAAAACCAGAATAAAAATACATAAATTTAAGAGTAAAAAACGAATGGGAAATACTTTTTGAACCTCTAAAAAAATAAAATAAACCTGTAGTTAGTCAAAAATTTGGCTGTTATTGCAGCAGGTTGGGTGGTATTTAAGGTATGTATAAACATGAACCCGGAAATTGTAATTGTGAAATTATTTTCAAAAAATATTATAAAAAAATAGAAAAAATATAATAAAATGTAAAAAAAGAATGATTAATATAAATATAAATTATATATATATAAATAAAACACTAACATTTATTAATTTTTATAGTAAAATTTTTTTATGAACCATTTTATTTAATTATTAATAATGAATAAAAATATATAAAAAAATTTTTAATATATTCTAAATTATTTTATTACCTACATTTCAATTATAAATTAATTTTATATATTTACTTAATGATAAGGTTATTACGTTTTAAATTGTTTTATTTATTTTTCAAGAAATAAAAAAAGTTATTGATTTATATTGTTAAATTATAATGATATATTAAATAATACTATATCAAAAATTAATATCATTACTATTCAAAAAAGCATTTGTGCTGGCTGACCCTTGTTGTTTTACTGGTTGGTGTTAAAAATTTTATTTTTATTACTAACCTTACATTAACCAGTTATTATTATTGTTATTATTATTAAAGTTATTATAATTATTAAATCCATTATTCGAGTTAAATTATTAATTTCCTTGATTTCCTTGATTGTTATACAAGTTCATCAAATTATTGGAGTTAAATTATTATTACTATTACTATTATTATTAGTTATTGAAATTAGGCTGATTGGTGTTATTATTAATATTGTTGTAGTTGTTGTTGTTAAAACCATTGAAATTCCAATTATTTTATTATTGTTATTATTAATAACCATTATTGAATTATTAATTATTGTTGTTGTTAAAATTTTAAAAGTTTTATTGTTAATTATTATTAAAGTTGTTTTACATTCCCATGTTTCCCCAGCCCTGTTATTAGTTATTTTATTATTGATGCTATTAATTATTATGCCCACTTAACATATTAAAGTAATCATATTTCTAATTTCCGTTATTTTAAGTTTATTTTCCATTTTCATTTTAATTATAAAGATTCATGATATCATTTTAGGCTTTATTTTATACTTAATTCTAAGTTTAATTAGAATTTTATTATTAATTATTGCCTTGAGATAATGCATTTTAATTTACATTGTTAGCATTTATATTTTATTTTGAGAAATTGTTATTGATATTATTTTGATTGTTCTAAAAATTTTAATTTTAGCCATTAAAATTAGTAAAATTTTAGCTAGTATTTTAGTTATTATTGTTATTAGTTACATTTTAAGTACTTTAATTTTGAGCAGGTTTTACTTATACCTATTAGAAATCATCAAAATCATCTATCAAATTAGTTACTTTTTATTGAACTTATTTATTTTAAGAAGGTTTAACAGGTTAAAAATTTTTTCCGGGACAAGAACCAAATTGTTTATTGTTATTATTATTATTGTTGTTACCTTAATTCCAGTCACCAGTCCACTCAGCATCATCATTGCTTTTAAATTAATCGTAAATAGGTTTATCTTATTATGCTTTTTCTTCGATACCACTATAAAATTTAAGAAATATTAAAATAATAGTTTTTATTGTTATGTATTATTAAAAAAATAGTTATTTATATAAGTAATAGTAAGTTTATGAAACAAATATATGTGTATATATATATAAATTATGTAAAAATCTTTAAATATGCTATAATTTCGAAAAAATTAATTAAAATTGTATAAATTATATACTCAAGAGGATCTCTTCCACTTTAAATATTTTCTTAATATCTTTTAACTGGAGGAAGTACGGAGGTGTCTTTTACAAATTATTTTTGCATATATTTTGTTCTTACAAATCTTCCTCTTTCGGATTAAGGAGATTTATTGGGAACAGGTCTTTGCACATGAGAAGGGAAATTTCCTTCCCAATATTTATTAGCATATTTATTGCCAATTTATTCCATAATTCCGACTAAATCTGCAGTCCAAGAGTCCAATTTTGTAGACTTAACTCTCGAATTGTGATAACCAAGACTTCTGTGAGCACCTAATTTATAAAAATAAAAAAAATTTGATATCGATTTAGTATTATTTTAAATTTAATAAAAAGTTAATTAATTGCATTTTAGGTTTAATATAAAACTTATTTATTTATGGCATTAATTAATTAAATTTATAATAAAACTTGCTATATAATATATATATATAAATGTATATTCTATATATATATTATTTTATTTAAAAAAATTATTGTATTTTTATATTTTAGTTACCTGAACAATCCATACAGATAAAAACTCCGAAATCGACTGAAGCCCAAGTAGGATTCTTGGCGTGGCAATCGGCGCACTGTAAATTTTCATTTCTTTTTAACAGTTTAGAAAAGACTAACTCTTATTTTTTTTCTGATAAAACTTCTCTGCTCATTTTTACTATTTAATTTATAGGCTAATTATGATTTAACTTAATTTTTTTTTATTTTTTTTAATTTATAGTTTTATTTTTATTTTTCAAATTTTTTTTTTTTTTCTTTTTATTTTAATAAATATATTTTGTTTTTTTAAATATTATAATTATTTTTATAACATGAAAGGAATTATGAATTTTTATTAAAAAATAAAAAAAAAACAAAGGTTCATTATTCTTTTTTATTTTCTTAATTTATTCAAAATTTAAATACATATAAACAATAATAATTTATATATGTATATTTATTTTATTTATAATAAGAAATAATTATCTTTAAAATTGTACCTTAAAATAAAAAAGCACTTGTGAAAATATAATTAATATAAACATATAGAACTTTATTATGATAAAAATTGTTATTACATATTTTTTATAATTTATTTTTAAACTTAAATTAATAATAAAAAAATGCGTTAAGTTAAATTAAAATGATGATAAATTTCTCTCTTTCATTTGAAATATATTTTTAATTAAATTTTTAAAAACTTAGCTATATTAACAATAAATAAAAAAATCAATTGAAAAGGTTTTATTAATATCTTTTTTTTTGAAATTTTTATTTATAAATTTTATTATCTTTCATATGGTTTAAGTTATTTTATGTACATATGTTATTAAAATTGAATCCCGACTGTTAATTTTCTTTATCATAGTTTTACAAATCAAAAATATTATCATTTTTCAATTATTAAGGATTCTGAAAATCGTTTTATTATTATTAGAATTATTTCTAACTATACTATTAATTTTATTTTTGTTTATCTTTTAGGTTTAATTACTTAAGAATTTACATAGAATCTTAAAAATTCTCATTTTTATTTGATTTTTTTTATATAAATTTATTATTGTTGCTATAATTATCTTTATTATTACTTTCAAAATAATTATTTAACTCATTGTTTAAAATAGAGTCATTATTTGACAAAATATTATTAACTCTTTAAGAATCAATTTAATGTAAGCTTTAATTATTTTACTATATTTCTGAAATATCAATTTTATCCAAGTCTATATTTGGGATTTAATTTTTCTAATTTTACATAAAATTATTCAAATTTTATTTTTATTTTTATTATTCTTTTTAGAAAGATGCAAATTAACAATTGTTATTATTTATATTAGCATTTTATTATTCAGCAGCTTTTTAACATTCTAGTACATTTTAGAGATTTTTTCTAAAAAGTTGTTGAATCAATGATTTATTTTCAGGCTATTTTTTGGCCTCACTTAAATTAATTTGATTTTAACTCTAAGGTTTTTTTGAGGAAGTAAAATTAATTGATTTAGCTACATGTTTCAAATTTTTTACGTTATTATCATTCATTTAATCTTATTTATTAAACCCATTACTTTGTTATTAAAATAATTACTAATAATTTTGTTACTATTATTTACATTAATCTAAATTTTCTTCCATTTAATTTTCATTTGAAAGATGGTTTATATTAAAATTACTACTATTATATTTATAATTTGAATTATTATCATTTGTAGTATAGGACCTAATAGACTTTTTTTTTTCACTCGTTTTATAAGGATTTATAATTTTTACTTTACCAGATTTTAATATAGATTACGTTAACAAGTCATCTTTTTAAATGATACTTTTTTTAGAACTAGAATAAGTCAAAAATTAATTTTAGTTTTATTTTTAATTTTAATTTTAGTTTTAAGTTTACTATTGATTATTATTAGTTTAATTTTATTATTATTATTTTTTTTAACTCGTTTAAAAACAATTTTGCATATAAGACCCATTTTTAGCAAACTAGTATTTATTTGGAGTTTATTAGTATTATTAAAGTTACAATTTACTTTAACTTGCCTATTGTTATTAATATTAATTTTAATTAGTATAAGATCTTATTTTAAATTTAATTTGACTTGGAGTTTAATATTAAATAAGGCTTTTTTTAGAGCTTTACATTTCAAGATTAATTTGAAGTTAATGCTTAGCTTTTTAAAAATCTTTTTGACTTAAGTTTTTTTTTAATATTTAATTTAGTTACAATTTACTTTAACTTTTAGTTTAACTTTTATTTTTATTTAGTTCTTTACTTTGAGATACTTATTATATTTAATTTTATGTCTATTTTAATATACTGTTATTTTTTTCTATATTTTTATCTTAATCTTAATTTTAACTATATTAATTTCCTTATATCATACTAATATCTTAATCGTTTTTGAATTGTTTATTCCTATTTTTAATTAATTCTTGTTAAATTTTCAATTTCTTTTCTAATTTTTAGGTACTACTTATACTTTACTAAGTGTCTTCATCAACTTATTCTGATTATTAGCTATTTTCTCTTTCTTTTTTATAATCTTTATATATTTATAAAATAGATTTTTGACTTTTTTTATTATTACTAGTATTAGTGTTTAGAAAATTGTTTTTTTATCTTAATTTTTGTTCTGAATTTACATTTAATTATTATTTTAAAAAATATTTTTTATTTTCATTCTCTTATTATTCATTTTTAATAGATTAAAGAGTATTTTTATTAGAACTATAATGGTAAATTTAACTTGAAAGAGACCTTATATTTTTTATGCTAATATTCTTTTACTTGGGAACAATTTTTTTTTGTGACTAATATTGAAATAGATTCAAATTTTTTTATTGGTTGGGATTTTAGCCTAATATATTTTAGTTACTTTTACTTTTTTAAAGTACAATTGAACAAAAATTCATGATATTTTATTTTTGTATTTTAATCTTTTTATTGGATACAGTTTAATTGCTATAACTTCGGTATGGTTTAGAAACTGGTATATTTTATTCGTTATCTTAATTTTTTTACTTAAAATTATTATTATTTTAATTATATTTGGTTTCCGAAATTTAATTATAGTAATTATTTTCAGAAATTTGGTTATCATTTTAAATAGTTTGACATCTATTTTATCTTTATAAAGGGTTTTCATTGCCGTAGAAGTCGATTTTTATAGGCTAAATTTTTTTATGACTAAAATTTTAATTTTAATTTTTTTAAAAATATTTATTTGATGAAGATTTTTGATTAATTTTGTCGAGTAATTCATTGTTTTTTTAAATATTATTAATGGTTATATTTCTTTAAGAGATTAGTTATTATATATTAACAAAATTCGTATTACTTTGCTTTGGATATTATTATAAAACAGAATCATCTTTTTTGCCGTTATTATTTACCATTTTTTATTTATTTTAAATCTTCATATGGTCTTACTTGAAAAATTTTTCTTCTCCTATATTTTATTAATTTTATTCTTTAATTTGTGAAGAAGCTGGTGTAGGATTGTTGGAGCTTTGAATTTAGTATTTATTGTAAATTTTTTAAATTTCATCATTTTCTTCTATTTTATTTTATTAATTTTTATTAATTTTATGTATCTAATTTTATATTTAATGGACTTAACTTGAATTTTTTATATCATTTTATTTTTAATAATAAGTAGAAATCGTTTTATTTTGAGGGGTTTGATAGATTTTTTATTTCATTTTTATTTTATTTTATTTTAATTGAAATGGTTTTTGTTAGATATAATAAGAAAATAAGTGATTTATTAAAAATTAAAACACTATATTTTATATGCTTGATAAATATTATTATAATTTATTTATAAAACAAAAAATTGTTGTTAAATTTGTTATGAATTAGTGAGAAAAAATTTCAAAAATTCAAAAAAGATTAAAAATTAAATAATTAATATTTATTTTTTAATTAAAGATGAATTTATAGGGAATAATTTAAAAAATAAAAAAATTTTAAAAAGTATAAAATTAAAAAATTATATTTTTTCATTATTTATATACCATTAATAATTTTAAACTTATTTGTTTTTTATTTTCATTTTCATTTTCATTTTGCTAACTATACTAATATAAACCCATTTAAAATATATATTCACTGTTTATGATAACTACATATAATAATTTAAAAATCATTATATATAAAATATATTTCCATGAAATTTTTTCATATATATGTTATTTTCAATTTACTAAGAATATGGAAAAATTATATTTATAAATTAATAATTAGTTCAAAATCGTTAATTATTAACTTTTTTAAATGAAAAATAAATAAATATGGCTGAAAATGGAAATAGCTCATCGCATTATATTAATTAATATAGCTTAAAAAAAATTTAAAATGCAATTTAATTTATTTTAAAATATTATTTATATTTTTTCTAATATATTTATTATTATTTATTATGCATTTGAAATATTTGAAAAAGGCAAATAAAATATATTTGATTGTTTTAAAAAAATGGTGTATAATATAAAAAAAAAAACGAATCACAAAATAAAACTATTTTAAAATATATTTTAATAAATTCGAGTACATTTAAAGTTTTATTCGTTTAATTTTTAGAATATTAGCTGTTTTAATTTATATTAGTTTAGAATTTTTAAAATAAAGTATTTTAAATTCTAGGGAAATTTTTATATAGTTTTTAAAAGTAGCCACAAAGATTTAAGTATTTTAAAATTCGGATTGATTAAAATATCGTAAATATATTTTTTAATTAATTTTTTTGAGCCAATCTGATTTAAATAAATATTTATTAATTTTGCTTTATATTAATTTTAGTTGATAAATTAATTGGAGGATTTTGATTGGTCGACAGATATTGATTAGGATTATTAAAAATTTCGAGGTTTTTGATTGGCTGATTGATTTAAAAAGGAAAAGAGGAAAAAAGCCCTATAATAGTGAATTTTTTTTTGTTATGATTAATTAAATTAAAAAATAAAAAAAAAAACTAAAAAAAAATAAAAAAAGCTTAAAAGCAAATAAATCTTAAAATTAAATTAATTAAACAAATGGCTGCTGGAAAAGGAAAAGGTAAAACCGCTTCTTCTAAATAAGTTTCTAGATCCGCTAGAGCTGGATTATAATTCCCCGTCGGAAGATTGTCTAGATTCTTAAGATCCGGAAGATACTCTGAAAGAGTCGGAACTGGAGCTCCCGTTTACTTAGCTGCTGTTTTAGAATATTTAGCCGCTGAAGTTTTAGAATTAGCCGGAAACGCCGCTAAAGATAACAAAAAATCCAGAATTGTCCCCAGACACATTTTATTAGCTATCAGAAATGATGAAGAATTAAACAGATTAATGCACAACACCACTATTGCTGACGGAGGAGTTTTACCCAACATCAACCCCGCTTTATTACCCTCTAAATCTTAAAAATCTTCCAAAGCTGCTGGAGAATCTTTAGATGTATGAGAAAATAAACGGAAAACTAAAAACTGAATAAAATCAATTTTTAATTTACTTTTTTCTAATAATTTATTAATTAATAAAAAATTATAGTTATTATTAGTGTTCTTTTGAGTATTTATATATATATTAGAGTTCTTGTCTAAAAAAAAAACAATTATCTTCAACTATCTCTACCCAGTTTTGACAATTTTAAAACTAATTTTTGCTAAATATTAGTGCATCTATTAGATTTAACCATTTTTTAACCGAAAAATCTTATATTTTGATATAAGTTTTTAACTTGGTAATTACAAAAAAGTCTTTTAAATTACCCTCCAAATAAAAAAAATCAAATTTTTGTTTAAATTTTAATAATTGCTAAAAATTCAAGTAACAAAAATTAACCCGCTTTATCACTTATCCATAAAATCTATTAGCTAAAGTAATTTATTTTATAAACTAAAAATATCTAAACTTCATATTGATTAAAAATATTTAAACCATTTTATATTTAAATGACAGCAATATATTTTATAATAAATATGTAGTACATCAAGAAAAAGTCAGCTAGAGGGTTTAAAATATCAAAAAAATAAATAATAAAATAAAAAATCATATAAGAAAATTGATAAACTCTCTAAGCTATATAATAATAAATTTAATTTGTATGATATTTATGATGAATAACATTTTTTTGGATTCATAATAATTATAGTTAAAAAAAATTTGTTAAATTTATTTTTTTAAATAAACATTTAAAAAAATTATGTTTTATATTTTAAAATAATTTTTTTTAAATTTTTAGTCGAAATATGTATATAAATGCAGTTTAGATTTATAAAAATTATAGTTAAAATATCTAAAATGAAACGAAAAAATATAAAATTATAAACGATAAAATTTCATTATTTGTGAAATAATGCATATGTATATATATATATTGATTAAAAATAATAAATGGTAACTTTTGTAAAAGTGTTATATAAATTTAATTTATGCTGTTTAAAAAAAAATAATATAATAATCAAATAATTAAATAATTATTATTCATTAATAAATTAAGTTTTTATTTGAAACAAATATGTTTATTTTAAGTTAGTTTTGAATTTTTAAATATATTTTTATTCATTTATTATATATGTTAAAATAAAATTAAGAAGTAGTACTATTATAATCAGATAGAATTTTTTAAAAGACTGTATTAGCTGGTATTTTGTATTTAATTATCACAAATAAAATTAATATTTATATTAAAAAAATATTATAATAGTTTGTATTTAGTCTTTCTAAATTAAAAAAATTTGTTAAATAAACAAAAAAACTTTCAATTTATAATTATAAATATTTAAAATACAAATAAATAAACCATAAAATTAGTAAAAAATTAAGAAATTATGAGCTTTTTTGATTAAGGAGTTAACGTATTCAGAAGAAAGGTAGGATAAACCTTTAGAAAAAAATTAGGAAATTATAATTATAAAATTGGAAAAATTGGGTATCATAAAAATCCAGGACATATTGATTTATAAACCAAAGAATAATTGAAAAAAGTAAATTATCACATGATTTCTTAAATTTTAAAATCAATTATTTTAATTTTTAAAAATTTTAATTTGAATTTATTATTAGAAAGGAGAAATCAAATAAATTCATAGATTAGAAAGAGATAGTAAAAGAGTTTTCGGAGTCTAAGGAAAGAGTATGTTTATTTTTATTAAATTATTAAAATAGGACATAATGTTTACCTAAGAAATTTATATAAATTTTATTTAATTCCATATATATATTTATAATATATTAATTTAAAAAGGATCTTTTATTTTCGATGTCAATAAACTTCCCTTTTATGATGTCCCTAGTTTGAATGGATTTAATGTAAAATATTATAACAGTATAATTTTTATTAAAATTTTTTTTTTATCGTATTTTAAGATTTCAAAAAATTTTTAATTTTTTATGTATTTAGTTAAAACCTTATGTATCTGTACACACCCCTAAAATTGAAAAATAATATATGAACTAAATTAATTAATTAAATGATTATACTTTGGAAGAAAATTTTGATAGAGAAAATTAAGAAAAAATTGCTGTACCCACCACTTACGGAGGTGACAAATTAGATTCTGATATTGGTGAACACAGAATGATTGAAGAAGGATAACATAAATGAAAGTCTTTATTTTTTAAATATAAAAAATATTATAATAAGATAAAATATTATAATAAATAAAATATGAAAATTATTTTTTTATTTAATTATTAAATTGTCGAACATTTTATATCAACTATTAAAATTTTTATCTTTATTATTTTAATTAATTTTATTTAATGAATTTCAATTTAAATTATAGTTTTTAATAATAAATTTTATATTGTTTTAATTATAAAAATAAATGATTATTTTATATATTAACATTTAAATCTTAATAATAGCATGCAACTAAATATATATATTCGTCACTTTATTTTACTATGATTTCTAGAAATAAAAGTGGTTTTTTTATCATTAGTAATAATCTTTTTTTTAATTATTTTTTTTTCCTACAATTTTATTTTTTTATTTGCTCTATTGATAACTTGATTATAATTAAAATAAGGTTAATAGTTGGCCCAAAATTTTAAAGTATCTAATTCAGGAATTAAAAAAAATGAGCAAATTTTATAGTCATACATAATATCTGACATTCTTTTTAATCCTTCAGTTTCTTTTTATTTTTATTGTTATTCATTATCATTAGTAAACATAGGGCCTAATATTGAATAAGATTAAATTTGTTCAGATCTTTATTATTTTTATCCCAATTATTATTTTATATGAAATTAATTAGATTAGCGATTATTTTAAACACTTTTTTCTCTAATATATTCAGACATTTAAATATTATTAATAGGATTATTTTAGCTTTAAATAATCTTACTATTTATCATACTTTTTCCTATATCTTAAGAATTTTAAAAATCTCTTGACCTTTAAATTTTATAAAAATCTTTTAAATTGGAACATTTTGTAAAATTGTTAGCATTTTAAACTTTATTAAAGATATTTTTATTAACATTTTATTTTGAACTTTCCATAAACTGATCCTAATTACTTCCAAGATTGTCTTAAAATTACGACATAGATTTTTTTTTTTTATTATCATTTGTAAATATAGTATTAGTTTCTGAATTTTTATTTTTATACCAAAGTATTTTTTATAATAATAATTATAAATTTTGATCTATGTAATTTTGATTACTGTTAATTTATTTATATAATTATGCAACTTAATCTATTAATTGTTCAAAATTACTAGAATTAATAGTAGTTTAGTTTCCATTTTGAAAAGAATTTTTCTCTTATAAGTTCTAATTCAAGCTATATAATTATTAAGAATCTTCATTTATTTGCTTAATTATTCTAGACTTTTAATATTTATTACTATACATCATAATTTCCTCTTAATTATTAAAATCTGTTAAACTATCTAAGCTATGTTTTTTGTTGTTATCCGCTAATTAAAATTAGTTTTGTTTAAAAATAAATGTATTTTTAAGATATAAAATTTAAAATATTATATTTTTAATTAAATAGAATTTACATACTAAAAAAAAATACTAAAATATAAATAATAATAATACATTTTTATTTATTATTTTTTTTTTATTTCATTTTTATCTTAAAAATCATAGTAGGTAAAAGATTAAAATAAATTTAAATAATATATATAAAATAAATACCATCTTAATACTTGCTTTCTAGTTTATTAAGATATTAGCTATTCATAGTTGATTTTTTAAATATATTTTTCATCGCAATTTAAAAATTAGCCTGTTATTAAGTTCCAGTATTACTTTATTTATAATATAAATTGGAATTATTCATTTCATTTTATGCATTATTATTAGAATCTTACTATAATATATTTTGGCTAGAATATTATTTATTACTATTTAACATTAAATTTATTCGATTCTTCTTTTCATTACTCTATTGATTTTAATCACTACTAAGAGAGTCTTCTTCCGGAATTTTATCATCTAAAGCGAATTATTAAAATTGTTATGATTCATAATATTATTAGTCACTATATATGTCGATATTTTGTATAAATTTATATATATACAATGAGTTTATTTTTTCACATGCTTTTCTTTAAAATTATATATTTCTATCTTAAAGAATGACACACATTTATTCTTTATATATAGTCAAATAGTAATTTGGTACATGAAATACCATAAAACAATTCCAAAAATTATGATCATATGATCCACAAATCTAACATTTAAAGTCTAAAGAATTTTTAAATTTATACATTAATACAATATCCTAAATTTATTTATATTTTTAGAAATCTAGGGGGTATTGTTTTAAAAGCTTTTTAAAATCCTACATCTTAATATATGCCATATCTGTAACCTCAACTGTTTTAATTGAATGATCATAAGGATTTTAACTAAAAAATTATAAATCCCCAATTGAGCCATCCTATTACAAAATGGAAGTAAATATTAGCTTATGATAAATTAATTATATTTACTTTAATACCGGCTAACTAAAAATATTCATTTTCTTTACATTTATTTTGTATATATGACAAGACTATAAAAATAAAATTTTATTTAATTTTATAAAATAAAATAAAAAATTAAATATTTAAACTTATAATTTAATTTACCCTCTCCTTTTAAAATAAAATATATTTTATCACTTGTATCACCTTCTTTATAAATAATTTCACCTGGTCCAAATGTTTGTTCTCTTATAATTAGACATAATTCTTGTAAAAATTATTTAGAAAAGTTAAGCCAAAAATTTTTTGTTTTTTATAATAAATGAACATAAATATCCACAAATAATTCTTGTTTTAAATTAGGTGCCAGCTTTTCAATCATGGTTCTTCCTGTCTCATTACTTTAAGAATTTTTAAGATGCATATATTCGTAGTATTTTCTTATTTTATTTTATAAATTTCTATTCACATTATGAGTCTTTAAATGCAAATTTAAAGATACCATTTTTGACTTAAATGTTTCTTCATCCTAGTTCATCTTATTAACAATATTACCAATAGTATTTAGAGATAGACCAAAAATTCCTTTTTAAAAGTTAATTAATATATATTAAATTATCTTTTTAATTAATGATATTTTATTTTAAACATATTTTACCGCATGCCAAAAGAGTACAAAATATCACAAATAAATATTCATTTTAGGATTTAGGCACAATATCACCATAACCAACAGTGCTCATAGTTACAACAAACCAATAAAATGACTTAATATATTACAATGTATAAGGATTATCTTATATTTGGCTGTCTGTTGTTAACCAAGTCTCTGTATTTCGATCATTTTATATTTCATAAATGGCTATATTTAACCTAATCATAATTTAAAATTGTATATATATATGTTAAAAATGCAAATTATTTATTCAATACCACAATAAAGAAACTAAATGACTTGTAAGTAATATTATTTTTATCAATTTAATAAGTTTAAACAAAGCTTCTAATTTTCCAGTGAAATTGAAAAATTTTCCAAAATTTTCATAAATTTCAAAAAATTAGGAATAGTTCAAAATAGCTACTAATTATATTTTTTAATTTTGTACAACGAATCCATAAAAATATACACCTTTAGCAATTAAATCATAAAAGAATTAAGTCTTTAAATAATGATATATTATATCTAATTTTTTATAATTCATTTATCCTTTTTCGTAAAATGCAGTGTTAAATTTTAGTATTAGGTCCAAAACAAAAGTAAAGGGTAATATTTTTTCAAATAAACTTCTTTTATAATTTTCGAAAGTATATATTAGTGGGATATTAATTATTTCATAGAGAATGACAGAATACATTACTAAATTCCAAATAAATCCCATTAAAGAATTCTATTTAACATTTAAATTTAAATTTTATACACATTTATCATAATTTTTATAATTTTTATATATTTAATATGATATCAATAAAATTATTTATATATATGTATAATATTTAATTTACAGGGTCGATTACCAAATTATTATGGCCTTAAAAAAATCCCTATATGGTGTCTTTAGAAAATATAAAAAAAATTATTAATTTACAAAAAAAATTAAGTTAATTTAGTTTTTTACCTTTTAATTTTTTAAAAGATAACATTAATTTATTTATTTAAGTCAATTTTTAGTCTTAATTTTTTAATTTCATATAATAATTATTATTGATTGCATTATCTCCTATAATATTTAGATAATTTTAATTAATTTTTTTAAAATTATACGAGCTTGATTTATTTTTTAAACTTCTTATAAACTGTTTTACCTATTTAAAATTAAAATAATAAACATAAATATTATAATACAATTTATTTTACTTTTATTGCTATTTTTAAAAAATTATCATCAAATTTTGAATCTGCTTTTTTAAAATTTTATATATCTTTCTTTTCATCACAACTTTTCTTTTATACTATAGTATGATGAAATTAGTAATTTTTTAAATTTTTATTTATCTTTTATTATTATTTATAGTATTAACTATACTAAAAATTATTTTTATAACCATTAGAATTTTATTTCTCATTATGAAAATTAATCTAATTTGGTTCAGTATAAAACTATGAACTAGTTTAAGGTGAATTTTGATTTGTTTTTTGTAATTATTTACTGCTCTAATCTTATCTATTTAATAATTAAATAAAATAGTTCATTCTATATGTTTTATTTTTTGTTTTATAAATAAATATTATTATAATATTTTATATACCCTTATTACTCTAAATATTAAGAGTTATTCTCTATAATACTATTTTTATGCGGATGCGAAAATACATTTTATATATTACTTTTTATAGATTATTATTCTTATTATTTTTGAAGTAAATCATATATAGAACTATCATGACTTCCTACATCTAAATTTTTATTATCAATAGATAAGTCTAATTGAACAATTTCATCTTCTTGTTCCTCATTTTTTTTTAATGCCTAAAAATTCTGTTACTCTAGAATAATACTATCAAATTATTTTTTTCTGGCAGTTGAATTTTCTATTAAATCATCTTAAATAATTTATTACTATTTAGGTCGATTTTGCATATTTTATAAAAGAATCAGTGTGTTTTTATGTTTTTTAATATTTTTTTTATTTTATTTTTTACTTATATTTTTTATTAAAATCTTAAAATTTACTCTATAATAATTATGCAATAATAATTATAATAATAATTATAATAATAATAATTATTTTTTATTTGTTGTTCAAATTTTCTGATATTATATGAAATAATATAGTTTAATTATGCTATATAAACATTTTAATTCAATTCAAAAACATCTATAATATATAGGTATAAATATAAAAAATTGTAATTTCTATAATAATAATTTCCATTTAATGCTTATTAATATAGTTTATTGCTATTTATAAATTCAAAATTCTAATATTAGAATTTAATTACAGGTAATAATAAAAAGTGAATAAAAGGTTTAAATAAAATTTAGGATAATAAAAGTGTCATATTTATTTTAATTCATAATTTTTTTTATTTAAATCCAACTAAAATTTGTGATTTTGGGTAAGCTATAATTTATTATCTTAATTATATCTAATATATGTTAATAAAAAAATAAATAAGCATAACTAATATCAATAATTTTATTTCTATATGAAATATTCATTAATTTATAAAAGTATATTTAACTATATATATATAATTAATTTAATTAATTTACATAATTATCATTAAGTATATGTTCAATTTATTAATAAATAATTATATTATTTAAAATTTTAGACTTTTTATTGATTTCTAAAATTAATTTTTAAAATATATAAACATATTAATAAAGTTACATTATTTTAAAAAATAATTTATTTCAACTAAGTTTTAAATAATTTATAATTAATTGTAGTAAAATATATTAAATTTACTTTTTATTAGTCTGGTCTATTTTTGGATCATAACTTAATAATTCAATGAGTATTTTAATTTAAAATTATTATTGATTATAATTAAATATATATTTATTTGCAAAATAAATTCTAATAAATACCAGTATGAATTTATTATTTATCCCTCTAGACTCGAAATTATAAAAATATTAAATTAATTTATTAAATACATAACTGCTTTAATTTTTTATATAATATTAAGGTAAAAATAAATTAACAGATAAAAAATATTTAAAATTATTTTGTAACAAAAAATATACAGTTAAATATTTAAGATTTAAATTAGTATTTCATTGCTTAGAAAATATATATTTTAATTGATTAAAAATAAAAATGATATGAATTTTTTTATTTATGGGTAGAAATAAAGTTATATAAAACTAACTCGAAAGTAATTTTGATAGGTTTGTTTAATTTAAGCAACAAAAAAATATAAAATTTGTTATTATCCATTTCAAAATTATAATAAAATAGAACTTATCCAATATTATTATTATATTATTTTTTCTTATTCTTTCACATCTAAAATATTTTAATAAATTTTAATTATTATAAATTTAATCTTATGATTGAAATTAATAATTTCCAATAAAAAATATTTTAGATAAATAAAAATAAAAATAAAAAATGGGTATTGTATTTTTCGCTTTTTTACTTTTGTTCATATTCTAAAACTTAGTATTATCTCTCAATTTAAGAAAAATAAATGATATTAGTAATGAGGAAATTTAGAAGACCTTAACTGTCATGTTGGTTGGAGATTATGGTGAATAGAATATAAATAAATTAATATATGTGATAATTATTTTATATACATTTTTCAAGGTACTACTGAATAACTATAAGAAGTTGCAGCTGTAAAATTAAATGAAGTTTCAGAATAAATAAATGCTGAATTTATTTTAGGAATGGGAGACAATTTTTATAATCCTAATGGTGTATTTGGAGTTGAAGATCCTAGTTGGGAAACGCACTGGGCTAGTGTGTAATATATTTATTTATTATTTTATTTTTGCTATAATATAATATTCTTTTTTTGTTGAATTAAAATTTGGAATAATTTTTAATTTTATTCTAGAAATTTATTATGCCAAAAATACCAATAATTAATTTTTAATTATAAATTAATTCTTATAACTAAAAATGGTTTGAAATAAAATGAGCGAATAAATGATAAATTTAAATATAAAATTAAAATACCTCTTCCACTATATATTTGATTAATATTTTTTTAGGTATCAAAAAAAAAGTTACTTGAAAAACTTGAAATGGTATGGTACTATAGGTAACCATGATTATGGAAATGTTGGATTATACTCTGAATTCTAGTATAGAAAATATGGATGGGTTATTGAAGATTTTTTCTGGTATATAATTAAAAAAACTTAAAATTATTTATTAAATATTTTATAAAAATTTTAAACTTTAAAATAGGACCCATACCGCCAAAGTTGCTGGTATGAATATTGCTTTTGTTCATGTTGACACTAGCTTTTTAGCCTATGGTGTAGAAGGATAGAGCACAAAAGAATAAATGAAATATTATTTTATTGAGTAACAAAAAATAAATAATCTATAAAAATATACCTACATTAATATTTAAATAACTTTCTTTTTTATGTTTATAAAATAAATAATAAATTTTAAATAGCCAGGGTTGGGTTAATGATGATTAAATTTTAGATTTGGTAGAATAATAATTGAAAAAATACAAAAATTACGATTGGATAATTGCTATGGGACACCATCATGTTGGTTATTCATGCTACCCCGTTTTAAATACAGGAAAATTAGTTCCTTTATTTGAAAAATATAACGTCGATGCTTATTTAAGTGGCCACTCACATTCTTTATCGTATTCATAAAATAATGGTACTAAATTATATTTACTAATCAATAATAGTTATTTTTTTGTTATTATATATAATATATATAAAATTTTTATATTTAAAGGTATGGCTTACGCCTTATCAGGCGCAGCAGGCGGAGAAGCATATGATAATGAATGTGCTGGTAAATAAAATATAAATTAATTATTTATAAATTTGGTTATTAATATCTTTAATTTTGATAGTTTAATAATAATAATTATAATTTTTTAATTTAGTTTCTAATCCTTTTTGGTCTAAAGGTATGGTTTTAGGATTTATGGGTATGGAAATAAGTTAAGATTTATTAACTTTTACAGCTTATTATAGAGAAATAGAATCTGATTATGAAGATTGGAAAACATTAACTTTCCCAAGTTCTAAGAGGAAAGAAAAAATTTGAGATATATTCAAAATTTATAGTTTTTTATTTTTATGATACTTTAAATCATACAGAGTATTTTATTTTATAAATTCATTGTTGTAATTATTTGTTATAATTAAATATCTTTATAATTCGTAATTTATTAAATCTAAACTTTGAAAATTTTTAGTAAATTTATTTTGTATTTGTAGACTAAATTTTATAAACGTATTAAGTTATTTTGAAATTTAAGTTATATATTATTTTTTTAATTTATTTATTTTCAATTTAATTGTAAACTCTACTTGTGTGGAAAACTTGGTTTATGGTTTCTTAAAGTAGGTGTTTATTTTCTAAATGAACTACTAATACCAAACTAGGAGTATTTTTTAGGCGAATTTTTAATTTTATTAATGGAACTTAATTTTCTAATTTTAATAATTTGTTAATTTTTAAATTTTTTAAGCACCTAATTAATATTGTTATGGCTGAAATAGTATTCCCAACTATAGAATTTATCAAAATTTTTTATAGTTGAAAAAGAACTGTTTTAAATTTAATTAACAGTTGTATCGCCTGTTTACGGACTGAAGTTAATATTATAACCTTAATCTAAGGAATTTTATATTATGCTATTTATTTTGGAGTTAAATCTATTATTTTAATTTTCACGGGCCCTTTTTTAACTGTTCATTTGTAAATTTGTCAAAGATTATAAGCTATTAAAAGATTTATCAACTGATTTATTAGATTGTTATTATTATTATTTTTAATTTCTATTATTTGAGTTATATTTCAAGACTATATTTGGGTTATTGGAATGCAATTAATTATTTAGATTATTACTTTTTTATTATTATTAGAACTAACTATATTTTTGAAAATGAGAGTGAGTATAGGTTTATACTTGATTTTAATTTGATTATGGTACTGTGGGAGAAAAATAAGTTTTCGACCTATTTTTTTGGGATTATTATTATATTTTTTCATTTTTTTTTTACTAATTATAAGTTTGCTCTATTTTTTTATTTGTACTTGATTTTTAAGAACTTTTATTGATTTTCAAATCGCTAATTATGTTACCTAGTAACTCTATTTGTTTAGCTAGAACAGCATTGGTTAAATAAAATGTTTTATTTATGCCCTAAATTTATTAATGACTTTCTGGCTGTTATAAAATATCTAAATTGCTTAATTTTAAATTTTCTCTATTATTAAAATAATGACCAGGCTAATTGTTATTACTTTAATTAATATAATTATATTCCTAATTTTCTTAAATACTATTAGATAAGTTAGATTTTATAGGATAACTGTTGTGGTATTTATCATAATTGTTCATTGATCCGAAATTTAATAAATTACTTAAATTTGATTCGTATTAATTTTATAATTAATTTTATGTCTATAACTAAGGATTTGATTACTATGAGCCTAAATAATTAAACTTATTAAAAGAATCTAAACTTATATTTTTGGTACAGCTAGGTATTAAATTTGAATTGTTTAAATTACTAGAATCTTCTCTATTTCCTATACTTTTTAAATTACTTATTTTTTACTACATTATTTATTAATTATTTAGTGAATTGCTACTTAATTTTGAGATTTATCTAGGTCTGCTATTAAAGGATTCATCGCTAGGTTAAATTTCTTTTTTGACCTCAGAATGAAAGTTATTTGCTTAAATGTTATTATTGATTTTATTTTCTTAGATTAAATTGGTTCCTGTTAAGTAATATAATGAAGTTTACATATATTAAATATCACAAAAATTTTAATATATATTATTCTTTTTCTAAGATTTATATAATTAAATAAGTATTTTATTAATCTTGACTCAGTAGTTATTTTTAAAAATAAAAGTTGTAAAAATAATAGTTTATAAGAATAAAATTAATTTTAACTAATTTCCACATAAAAATATAAAATAAATTTACCTTAATCTTTACTTACTTCATTAGAGGCATCGTATATTAGGTCTGATATTATATTAAAATTATCAGAAACACTTAGACCATAAGAAAATTAATCGGAATCCATACCCTATATTTCCTTAACATAATCATTTAAATTGTCTTAGTATAGAGTAGCTTACTCTTCTACTACGCCTTAGTAGGCTAAAGAATTAAATTTTTTACTTTTAATTTAATAATTTTAAGATTTATTATTTATTTATTTTTTAGACCTTTCTTAAAATTGATCTTCTTATAAAAATAATTTTATAACTTTTTCTTTGTAAGGCACTAAATGTACAAAAAAACAGCTTTAATTAATATGATTATAAGAATCACATATAATACACTTGTGTTTTATTCCTTTTAAATTAGTTTATTGCAAAACACCTAAACTATCTCTTATTTAACAGTATATTTCCTTTATAAAAATATTTTATTAAATAAGTAAATTTTTGCATTATTTTATTAAAATGTAAATTATTACTTTGTCTCTAGGGTAATTTTTTAATGTATTTTTAAATTCTTTGTATTCTATATAACAAACTTAAGTTACTTCTACAGTTCTTACAGATCTATCAATAGACTATTGGCTAAAAAATTCAAAATCTCCTATCAAACCACCATTCTAAAATTTTATATATATTAAAGCTTATAAATAAAAATTTATTCACAAAAAATAATTAATTATATAATTTTACCTCTATATCATTTATTTTTTTAATTTAGCCATCATTATAACAAATATTTTCTACTAAAAATAAAAAAAATATTATACAGTTGTTTACCTAATTATAACTTTTATATTTATTTATATATTTTAATAATTTTTTAAAATTGGCTCTTATTTGAATTTAATAGTAATAATTAATTTTTTGTTTTTTCTCGAAAATTATTTCTTTATGTATGAAATTTTATTTTCAAAATGCCTCTAAAAAATAATTAAATTTATAAAAATAACATAAGTAATGGGACTTATATGCTAAAGCCCTAATTTTCTATTTTTAAAAATTTGAAAAATAGCTGTATAAAAAATTTCTTATAAATTTAAACGCAATTATTGTACATTAATTTATTTTACCTTTTCCCTTAATTAAAAAATAAATTCTATCACCTAAATCTCCTTTATTAAATAATATTACTTCTGGCCCTATTGTAATTTCTTTCATATTTACAGCCAAAGCATCAATAAATTTTTTAGAAAAGTTATAAGTAAAAATCTGATATTATCTTATAATTTTTCCATATAAATCTATTAACACTTCATTTTTTATGGTTGAAGCTAGATTATCTAACATTATTCTGCCTTAACTGTCAGATTATATTTCTTCTTCGTGTAAATATTCAAAATATTTTCTTACTTTCATTTATAAAGGTTTATTTAAATTGTATTACACCATATGACTATTTAATGAAGCCATTTATTTATTAAATTTCAATTAATATTCTCCCATTTCCCTTAAAATATTTCCAATTGTATTAGTTGTTAAACCAAATTAAAAGCAGGCTATGAAAACACAAATTATAACAAATACTTTTTCTTAAGAAGTTTGGGGAACGATGTCTCCATATCCCAGTGTACTTATTATTATTTTTTAATTAAAATTAATTAATTTCATTAATATTTTTTTTAAAAATTTTTTAATATTTAATATTATTGTATTTTTAATGATTAAATAATCGTTAAAAATAGTATTGTCATATTTATACCTCATTGTAACTACAAACCAATAAAGGGATTATATGTATTTATCGGAATTAGAGGACTAGTCAATATTATAAACTTAAATCCATGTATCTTATATTCCAAATTCTTTTTCTAGAACAGCTAAATAGTGCCTTTTAATTTTTTTTGATTTTGTTATTAATATTTAATATTTAATTTTAAATTATAATTTTTACCATAAACAAGCTACTATATGAGCTACTACTAAAATTTGTATGATTAAAGTTAAAAGTGTTATAATATTTGATAGTGTACCTTTAACATTAAAATATTTTTAAAGTTCTAAATATATTTCCCTAATATCTCCAAAACCAAATAAAATGAGCCATTCTATATATGCTTTTTTATCAGAAATTATCCCTATTATATATAAAAGTCTTATAATAGATTTTATATATTTTTTTTAATGAAAGTAACTTTTGAATATTTTTATTCTGGAAGTTTCAATTAAACCTTTATTGTAAATTGCGGTGTTAAAGTACAAAAAAAAATCAGCTATATAAAGCAGAAGAGGAAGTTAAAACATAAAAAAGTATAAATTTTAATATTTTTCAAGGTCTAATTCAAATGAAAAATGAACAGGAACATATAAAATATTTAGTAATAACATGAGCATAATAATAACTTTCCACAAAATAAGCTTATACCCATTCTAAATAATATTTAAATTAAACATATTTTAAATATATAGGTATAAATAATATTTATATAGCATTTACTGGATTGAATAAAGAATCTTTTGGATCTCTTATATCGAAAATCTTATAAATAAAGTCTAAATATTTAATTTTTTAATAATTTTAATTATTTAAAAAATAAAATAAACTTATATATAAAGTATAAATATTTAAATTTTTAATTTTAAAATTTATGATTATTAATAATTTAAATTATTTAAACAATTTACCTTCCACTTTATATAAGATGATTTTTTTATTACTAACTTTGTAATTAAATCTCATATTTAGAAAATAAGTTCTATAATCAGTAGCTTGATCATTTATAAGTTAAAATTGTTTTTTCTAATTTTTAATAATATTTAAAAAAATATATATAATTATATATTACAATTTTATAACAAAATATTAATAAATTTAAAACAATTTAAATTATAATATTTACTTTTAAATGTTTGAAATTATAAGACTAACTTTTTTCTTTAATTTTTCTTGCAAATTTCTGAACAAAAAGCATTTTAATAAAATTTCCCACTTAAGAATTATTTTACTATGAACTATTTTTTTAATTATTTTTTAGAGCCTACGTATTATTTACATACTATGGAAATTAATATGTGCTAGCTTAATTTACTACAATATAATTTTTCTATGTATTACTTATATTATTACTTTAATTATTAGTAATATTGGGAGAATCATTAGAATAAGGTTATTTACTTTTTCTATTTAAATAATTTAAAATTTACAGGTTTTCGGAATTTTTAACGCTTTGTTAGGAAGTTGAACTTCTCATTTTGCTAAGTTAAGGAAAATCTAGTCCTTTTAACTCAGGAGTTTTATTTATTAACTGAATTTCATTTGTTATATTGTTTTTGCTAAATGTTTTGTTTTTATTTTGTATATGGTTTGAACTTTATTGTAAATTATACTAATTTTAAGATTAATTCTAGTTTATACTTAAATCATTATTGACAAGTTAATTTTGTGAAGTAGATTAAAATTCTGAAAATTTTCTTTATATTTTTCCATCATTAAGTGAATTTTACCGTTAATTATTGCTTTATGATTTTTTATCATTATTTAAAATATTAGAATTATTGCATTACAATTAATTAAAAACTTACGATTCACTTTTAATCAACTATTCTTGGATTTAATTTTAATTCATATTTTCCTAATTTAAATTATTATTATAATTATTTTTTTAAATAATATCATCTGTATTTTTTCTGGGACAATTATTTGATAAATTTGAAGGTATATATCTTTGCCTTGAGCAAGTAATGAAATTGTCATTTTATTCTTATAAATTTTAATAATTGTTATTCAGGTTATTTATATTATTCAAATTATTATTAATTGTCGTATTAAATTTTTGACTAAAAGTTCTTTCATTGGTAAAATTTCCCATTAACTAACTCATAGACTAGTCCTTTGAAAATGATTATGTATATTAATCTTCTGAATTAAATTTTAGCTATTTTCTATCTTGTATTGAATTATTGTTAGAATCGTGAAAATTAAGGGTAAAACTATTATTATTTGCATTAAAATTATTGTAATTTTAATAATTCTAAATACCAATTTAACCTTAATTCAATGTTAAATTATGGTCAATTACAAATTATTCATCTTCAATTTCTGAATTAAATGAACTATTATTAAGACTAGGAGTTTTTTAATTATTATTTTCAATTTTTTCTTTTATTTTTTGTAGCGATTATAATTCTAATTACGATTAATGTTGAGCTAATCTTCTTTTTGAACCACCTATTGGTATATTATTACTATCTTCCTCTATATCTTATTTTTCTAATTTTATGCTATTTTGTTGAATTAAATTAGTTTTTTTCATATATTTAAATATATAGTTGTAGATTTATAAATTTTTCTTGAAATTTTAATTTTTATTTATTTTTATTTTTTAATTTTTATTTATTTTTATATTTTTTAACATTCCCATGAGAATTTATTAAATCCATTTTGCAAAAATAAAAAAATTTAAAATTTATAATATATTTATTGCCTATTGTAAATTTTTAAATTAGTGAAAAAAATGATAAATTATTATGCAATAAAAGAAATTTAATGTTAACTTTTATGTATTTATTCTTGTTATTAAGTAAATAATGAATCCATCATTTTTAAATGTAAATCTCAGCTTTAAATTGATAAATTATGTTTTTGTATATAAATTTTTTATGATGTATTATAAATATTTGTATATGAATATAGATTATAAAATTTAATAATTCCATTAATAATTTATAATTAGAATCCTATTTCTAAATAATTTATTATTTTCAATTCAGATATAATTGAGAAATATATAAGTCAATACGAAAAAAATACAATATAAATGATGAATTTAATTGTTAATTTATTTTTTTATATAAATATTCGATCTAATTTTACATTATACATTAAATTAAATAAAAATTTATACTATATTTTTCTAAAATGATTTTTAAGTATCATATTTATTATTTTTTAAAACCTATAAAAAAGGTCTTAAAATTATAATTTTACAAATAAAACTAAAAAAAAATAAAAGGCGAATAAAAAAATAATAAATCAAATAAATGAATAATTCAGGAGACCTAAATAAAATAATAAATACCGAGGATGAAAATCTGCAAAACATATAAAACTAGCCTAAAAAATATAATATGAATTTATGTTGTTGTTGTATCCCAATAAAAATAGTGTTAATTATATTTTTTATCATATCAATTGCAGAATTCATACTGTCTTTAATTTACCACCACTATATAGGTTTGATTTTTAGCATAATTTTATTAATTATTGGTTCTTTAGAATTTTTAACTGTTATTGGAAAAATTAAATAAGTTAAATAAAATTTGAAATTTTATTATATTTTGAGAGTTGTTTTTATAACGATTGCTGTTTTTGTCTCCATATTTGTTATTATAAGATTTGCTAGTTTGTCGAACGCTTTTTCAGACACTGCTTTTCCTATTACTTGTCCTGAAAATTCCAAAAAATGTGTGAGAGTTGCTTAAAATAATTCTTATAGAAATAAAGATTTGTAACCTATGTTAATCAGCACCTCTAAAAATTAAATGTAAGAATTTACAGAAAAATATATTGATGATTAATCAGGCATGTGGGTTGTTAATTCAGAAAATCAAGATGATTAAAATGAAAATTGCTTTGTATTTTCTAGGTATGTTACCACATTTTGGGGTTTTATTAATGATTTTTCTGTCGATTTTTGCTGTTAAAATGGCTAGAGTTTGGTTTAAACATAATGTATGTCTGTTTTAGGTTCTGACGATTTTAACGTTAATTATGATATAACTGAAGATTTTTATAAATATTTAGAAAAAAATAAAGGCCAACTTAAAGATGAAACTTGTTGAAAAAAATTAACTAAATTTAAAATTAATATAATCTATATTTAATGATTAATTTATAAGTTTAATTATAATTTTTGTTTTATAATAAAATATTTTACTTTGAATTAACAGAGTATGTGAGTAAAAGCAAGAAATAAAAATTTTGCACTTTTATATCAATAAATACTAAATATGAATTAATCAACTAATTATAGTATTTTTATTTATATTGAATCTTTATTAAATAAGCAAAATTTATTATCAATTAAATTATTAATAATAAAATAATAAATCCAAATAAGATGAATAATAAATTCGAATACGAAAATTTTGAAGTTGAAGATTAAAGTTTGGAAAATAATAACGAATAATAATAGTTAAAAAATGAATTTTTTTCTTACAATTATTGTTTGAAATATATACCAATTAAAACCGCCGCTTATATACTTTTATTATTATCAATTATCGAGCTAATTTTAGCATTTATATTTCATCATAAAATCGGGGTTTTTATAGGTATATTTTGTTTAGCTATAGGTTATATAGAATTATATTAATTAAAATAATAATAGCTGCAAATTTAAAATATAAATAGTATATAAGGTGATAAAAAAACTTTTTTAAGTGGGCCTTTAGTTTAGAAAAAAATTACTAGATTGTTTTTTATATCTGGTTCAATATTTATTGTTTTATTATTAATGATAAGAATTTTTTGCTTAAAAGACGCGTTTTCTTAAAAACATTTCCCAGATAAATGTGATGATAAGCCTAATTGTGTTATGGTTTCTGACAAAAATTAATTTAGAAATTAGTAATTATACCCATTAATTTTGGATGCAAGTGTATAGCAAATTTAGGATTTTACAAAAGATTATTTTAGCAAAAAGCCAGGGACATGGATTGTTAATGTTTCTGAATATAAATAATAAAATGATGAAAATATTAAAAACAATAAAAATAAAAATGATAATTTAAGTAATTAATATACTTATATATTTGCAAAATTTGTCACTTCTTTTTGGGGCTTTATAAATGATATAGGTATATTAATAAATTGTGAAAATGATTAAGTTTATATATAAGCCATTTCTTAGTCAGTAATTGGTTATGATGATTTTGGTGTAAATTATGATATAATAAATGATTTTTTTATTAATATCGAGGAAAATGAATTCGAGAAAATGTAGTGTTGAAATTTAAAAAGTAGGATTTTGAATATAAAATGTATAATTGAATTTAATTTAATTTTGTTTATTAATATAATTAAAGTTTATATTTTAATAAATATATATATTACTAAGTTAGATTTATTTTATATAAATTTATATAAAACTTTTATAAAATCATAATACATCTTATCTAAATGTTATTTATTTTGGCTTTTGATTTTTTTTTTTATGAAAAGCCGAAGAAGAAGGCTTTTAAGAATGGCCACCTGTACTTTATAGCAAACTTTAGTTATTATAATTTTAATAAGGATTTGGTTAATTAAATTTAAAATTCTAAAGATTTATATCCATTTAACCATTTGTACTACTTTTATTAAAGTTAGTACTTAAATTGCTTTTTCTATTATTATAGTTTTTAGGCATTTTATTTATTTAAATATTAAAAAGGTTATTTGAATTATTGGTATTACTTAAATTTACAGATTAGGTTCCTTATTACGACCTAAGTAAACTTCTCTAAAGTTAATATTTTCTTTAATCAAAATTTTACATATATTATTATTAAGCTTCCAAAATTTTTTTATTAAATTTTCCTTCTTTTAAATCGGTGTTTAACATTGAAGTTTAAAAATCTTCATTTGCCCACTAACTTCCATATTTATACGTTCTAGTTAAAGATTTTTAAAAATTTGGGGCAGTTTAAACAGAACCTCTGGTCTAGTTCATTAATTAATTATTGCCCAAATTACTATTATTTGTGAAATTTAAACTATTTTAAATTGAATCATTAATTGTACTTTTTTAAACTGTATTTTAAAAAAGAGATCTATTTGTTGAATAAAGGTTATTTGTATTGTTTAAATTATTACAATTGTAAAATTAGTTATTTTTTTAAAGATAATCTGTATAGGTTTTACCCATATTCAAAGATCCTTACTAAATACTCATACGAAAATTACTGTGTTAATTTTTATTTTTTTATTTTCTTTAAGGCGATTAAGAACTTAAAAGGCTAGATTTCATGGCAAAATTTTTTTTTTTTTTTTCATATTCTGCAGCTTTATATTCTTCTGAATTTTTCCAGTAATTTGGCCTGTCTTTTAAAGGAGAATACCTTAAAATCCCAATTTCCTAGTTTATTTCTTCTTATTCGTCTTCAATTTAAGCCTTAATTTGCTCTCTAAGTTAATTGTTTTATGTTTCTTCACTTGGTTGGATAAATTCAAGAGCTTTTTTTGAAAATGGCTTTTCTTTATTTTCTATTTCTTTTTGTTATTAAACTTTTTATTATTAAAGTTCATTTTTAACGAATGAATTGAATTCGTCATTTTACTACACATATTCTTAATCTATAGGTAGGGGTCTTTAATCGTACTGCTTTAAAAGAAGTTTTCGTTTATTCTCTTCTTAAATTTTTTTTTCTCTTTCTTATTTTTTTTATTCGTCTAAGATCATTTACCTTTTAAATAAAGTAAGGTTTTAATTAATATTTAAATCATTAATTTTAATTTTATATTTAAATTTAATTACTCTTTTTAAAATCTTTCTTGCCTAAAATCTCTTGCTTAAAATTGTTTTTCATATTCATGGTATTTAGGCACATATTTATCTCTTAAATTAATGAAATCTTATATTTTTTTTTATTTCTAATAGGACTCTTATTATTTTTACTATATATGTTTTTCTTTTGTATTATAAAGTTATTCATAAAAATTATAAAAACTTTATTTTGTTTTAGAATTAAAAGGGCTAGAACTTCTATCAGGTAGAACACTAAATCTTTTTTATGTATCTTATTAGTGATGCTGTTAATAAAAATTTTACTTTGAATTTTTTAAATTATCTTACTCATATTCAAATTAATACGCATCTGTATTTATAATAGACATTATTATTATTATTTTTTTATATTTTTTTTATTTTAAATTTTTTGTGATGAATTTTATTTGTATAAATATATTTTAAAAAATGTTTCAAAATTTTTAATTTGTTTTTATTTTGTATTTTGTATTTTATATATTTGGTGATTAATTCTACGATAATAAGTTTTATTAGGTTAATATAGGCTTTATTAATTTTATTTGCTAATTAAATTTTTATTGATATATTACGATAATATATTTAAATATTTAATTAATAGAAATTTTTTTTTTTTAATTTTAGAACGAATTATTTTCATAAATAATGTTTTTTGAATTAATTCCTTTTCAACTTAGTATATAAATTTATATAAATATATAAAATATAATTGTTTTTTTTGTAAAATTAAAAAATAAATTTGTTGTTAAAACGTTTGAAACTTCATTTTCCTTTATTATAATTTATGTCAATTTCTACCAATTCTTCCCAATTTGAATTTTAATTTAGGTCGTAAACATCATAAAATGATTTATTCTTTTCTTCATTTTATAGTTACTCTTATTTTTCATTTTGCTCTTTTTATTAATTTTAATTATCTTTTTCTTAGTTTTCTTCTTCTTTTTCAGTAGCTTCTAAATTTTTCAAACCTCCTTTTTTAGTAATTTCTATAAATTAAATAGACAAACTATATTAACCGTAACTAGGAAGTTTAAGATTTAAATTAACAATTTGTTTCTCTAAATCTTCAATTATTAACTCATTCGTTTATTCTAAAGGCAATTCTTAAGGTTTAGTTCCTTTTGTTTTAATTACTCCTCTATAGGCAAATTATTCACCTTTAGATTTTATTTATATGGTGAAATTATCTTCATTCAAATTAATTTAATTTTTAGTATTATGTGTAAAAAATTATATATTATTCTAAAAATAACACGGATTGTATTTTGGCATATCTGTGAATTTTTCAAGGTTCCATTATCGACTCTTTGGCATTAATTGAAATTCTTTTTAATTAACAGGAAAATGTGTGTACAAAAATTCTAGAGGTTCAGTAAAAAAGTAAAAAAATTCGAATTGTTCTATGAATTTTGAGCCTTTTAAATAGCCTTTTTTATATAATAATATAATAAGATTAAATATAATAAATTTAATATAATAATCTAATTAAAATATAAAAAATTTCAAACATAATTAAATTTTTCAAATTTATTACCCCCTCCCAAATTTACATCAACAGGAAATTTTTGATTTTAATATTCAATTATACTCCAGGCCGAATCTTATTCATTTCCTTTATACTTTGTACCATTTACATAAGCATTACTTTTAATTATTCCTTTTGCAATTTAACACATGTATTTGCCTATTTCTTAGGCAACTTAATTAAATAAATTAGCTTTAGCGATAGGGGTGCCTTGGCCAGCCTTATAAATAATTATTAATTAAAATAATGTATAAATATAACAATAATTATTAATTAATAAACAATTATAAAAATTTGACATATATAGTATATTTAATTTATTACTATAAGAATTTTATCCCCATTTAAATCATGACTTAATTTTCCTTCTTTAAGTTCTTTATTTGTATATTTTATTTATTAAGATATAAATAAATAAGCTAAAAATAAAGCTTATAAATTAGTAGACGTGTATTTTTTAATTTCTTCAACTAAATTTTTTACACTTTAAATATTTTCTGATTTTTATTTAAGTTCATCCAATTAGACTAAGAATTAATTTATTTTTTCAAAAATTAATTATTTTTCTTATTTAACGTTTAAATTTCTATTTTATATATTTTCTTCCTCATCTTTTTATATTTATAAAATAAAAAAAAAAAAAAGGTAAATATATTTTAATTTAGTATAATATAAATATATTATTTTTTTTCATATATTTACATTTAAAATAATTATATTACCTTATTCATTTTTTATTTAGGTAGTATTTTTGCTTTACTTTTCTTTACTTTTCTATTCTTTAATCTCTTAAATTTTTTTTTTATATTCTAGAATTTCCTACTCAGTCAATGACAAGTTAGGTAGAGATGCATTTTTTAATTATTTTTTTTTATCGTTTTTACTTTATAAATTTTCTTTTTCAACTGGCTTTTATTAATTCTATTTATTTTATAGATCATTTTAAGATCTTCTTTGTAAATTCATCTTTTTATACTCTTCATACCTCTTCTATATTAATCTTTGCTCCTCTATCTTTTTATTTAATTTTTTTTACCTTAATTATTCCTTTTATTCTTCTGTTAAAGGTATATAAAATTTTTTTGGCTTTTTTTAATTAAGATTTTATTATTCTTATTCGAAGGTTTTTTTAAAGTTAAAGTTAGACATAGACCTAAATAAAATGTCAAAATAAATATATTTTTAAAAAAGTTTCAATAATTTATTAAGTAGTAAATATAAATTAAAAATTAAAACTTAAAATTTATTTTTTAATAAGTTAAATTTAATTTTACTTACTATGTTTAAAAATAAACACTTTTAGTTTAGTCCAACTATTATTTTAAATTGTCAAAATCTTAAGACGACCTCATTTATATATCAAGTTTGCTGGTAGGTAATGGATCTATTTTCCAGTTTTCATCTTCTAAGTAAAAATATTTGCCCAAAGAAGAAGAAGAATTTGGAATTGTATCAAATTTTTACTCATATAATTCTTCATTTAGCTACTATTATAGTTCAGGACCTTCGTAGTCTTTTTCATTTATTCTGAAAATCATTGAATTTCTTAAATTTACTTTGCTCATTTCGATGTTTTAAATATTTTATTATATATTATGATTTTTTTTTATTTTCTAATTTTTTATTTTCTAATTTTTTTGATTTACGTTTTAGCAGTAATTATTTTTCTTGAATAGTTTTTTTTATTTATTTTTATTACATGATATTTAAATAATATGAAGAAATAAATGTATTTTTATAATTTATGGTATTTTCTAAAAAATAATTATTATAGATACAATTTATGAAAGAATGCCTTAAAATTGCATTGGAATTATTAAAAATGTTAATAAATGTATTTTTAAATTTTTTAAATGATAATAATTTTTAAGTCAGAGTTTAGGCTATATTCTTAAAGAATATTTAATTATAATAAAAAGATTTTTAATTTTTTTAAGAAATTATGAAAAAAAAATGTTTTAATAATATACAGTGTAATTAAATAAATAATATTATTTTTTTAATAATTAAATAATACATTGTAACAAAAATTATTTCTAAATCAAAATCAAATAACAGTTTATTTTTATTAAATAAATATTATTTCAATTATTAAAATTTATGTTGTAAAATAACTCAAAAAATAAAAGTTGAAAAAATAAAATATTAGTTAAAATCTAATTATAAATTTAAAAAATATTTTTTATAAACCATATCTATAAAAAAAAAATCTACAACATAAATATCAAGAGTATACCAGTTATAAAAAATAATGATATAAGGAATTTCCCCTATTCAAGTTTAAAAAGATAATTAAGATTCGTAACAAAAAGATAAACAATTATAGAAAATTTTTTAAAATAAAAATTAAGACAAATAAGAATAAAAATAATACATAAAATTCGAATAGTTCAAAAAAAATAAGAAAGAATAAACCAATAACACAGAAAATATTGATAATAATTTTAATGAAAATTTAAAAATTGATCAATATTAAACTGAAGAAATTCAAAAAACCACTAGCTCGTAATAAGAAAGATTTGAAGGTGAAATTTAAAAAGAATTATAAAGAAATATTTAACAGTAAAAAATTATAGACAATATTAAAAATACGATGAATTAATTAGAAAATTCAATAAATTAAAGTGCAAATCGAGCTTATGATCTAGAAAATAGTTTGATGTAGGACAGGTAAAATAATTGGTTTAAATTTTTAATTATTAAAAATTCTTTAAGTTTTAATTTTAATAATATGTTATATATATTTTAAGTTATTAAGAATCATCTTTAAAAACTGATAAATATACAGATTAATCAGAATAAAAATAAAACTCTAATAGAAAACTTTAAAAATAAGATAAAAACCTAAATTTTTACTAAAATTTCAAAAAATAAAACAGCAGTTTATAGAGCAACAGCTTAGTGAGTTCTAGCGATTAAAAAGAATAACTTTTATAATCTTTAAAAAATAACAGAGAAATTTTAAAGAGAAATTAAAGTAAATTGAGTAAATTAGATAAAATTAAAAGAATCGATTTAAACGAAAGTGAAAATTAAGAGGGAAAAAAAAGGGAAAATTTAGATTTAAATTAAGCTTTAAATTAAGAAAAATAAGAAAGTATGTATTAAAATTATAGTGTGCCTGAGAAAATAATAAGTGAAAATTAAATAAGAAATTAAAAAATTCACACTTTGGAAACCGAAAGTGAAAGAACTTAGTAATCGATTAAAAAAATTGAGATTGAATATAAAAAGCTGAGGGAATAAGAATATATGTAATAGTAAGCTAAATATTTAAAAGAAAAATAGGAGTTATTGAATTACTAATAGTAAGAAATTTAAAGACTTGAAAAGGAATAACAAGAATATTTAATCAAATAAAGTAATATATTGCAAATAATATTTAAATAAACTTTGTTATTTATATTATTTTTATAAATATATTATTTGTAATTTATATATATATTAAAAAAAAAAAAATATTTTTACTTTAAAAAAGAAATTTATTCCTAACAAAAGTAGACTATAAAAGAATTAGAAGCTTAATAGTATGAAGAACTTATGGAATAGGAAAAAATGCTTTAATCTTTAGAATAAGGTGGAAATTTATAGAAATAAGAAAAAGAATAAATTATATAAAAAGTTAATAATTTTAATCTTAATTCAATTAAAAAAAATAGTTTTAAAACCAATTAAAAACAAATGCAAGACGATAGTTAAAATAATATTATTGATTAAATTTAAGATGGAAATTAGTTTGATAAATAAGAAAATTTATAATAATAAATAGATTCTGATGAATATAATAATTCTTTAATGACTGATAAAAATGATTTTTAATAATAGTAGTAATATGAAACATATGATAATCATTAAGGCAGTTCAGCTTTTAAAAGAGCGAATATTCAATTAAGTTAAATATAAAGAGAAAAAGAACTCCTTGATTCAATGAGCAAAGGAGGTTATTCAAATTTTATAAAAACTGGTTAAAATTTTAAAAATACAAATTTAGATGAAACAAATATTAATTAAAGTAATCCTAACTAGTCATTTAAATACATAGAACTTAAAAAAAAGTAAGAAGAAATTGAATAAAGAAAAAAAGAATTTCTTAAATAGTAATAAAATTTAAGTAAAGCTTAATACCCTCATACAGTCGGATATTTGGTAAATTAACACAAGGAACTATTTTCACCTACTTTTGACCATGTTTCAAAAAATTAAGAGATAGGAATCGACTTAAAATAAAAAGGTATTTTAAGGAATAAATCAGATTTCGGTAATTTAAAAAATCTTAAATAAAATAAAAATAGTCAATAAAATAAAAATTATTTAATTTAGTTTAAGTTTAAAAGAATAATGATTTTGACGAGGAATTTTTTAATTAAAAACAAAACTAAGAAATTTATCCAGAATAAGAACATTAAAACCCTTTAGATAAAATTTATCAGCAAGTAAACTAAAAATTGAACGAAAAATTAAGTCAAGCCGGAACTACAATAGATTCCGAAAGCTAATTAAAATAACAGCAAAGAGAAAAATAAAAATAAATACATGGATAAAATAAAGATAATGAATACTTTTAAAGTTAAAATGAGAAAAATAAGAGTTTAATAATGTTACCAAGTGACAGGTAAAACCGAATGTTACACAGTTAATTTACAACAAAAAATAATACAATAAAATTAAAAAATAATAGAAGTATGAGTTAATAAAGACAGAGGTATTCAGATACTAAAAAATTATTGGGTAATATTTATAATGTGAATTCTTACTAAAACAGTGCGAATAAGAAGAGTAAAACCATAAATAAAAGTGTTTTGCATGGCTAAGAATTTTTATAAGATTATTAAAAAGAATAATCTAATTAAAAAAAATAATCTTATTAAGAAAATCTAAATTAAAATTAAATTTAAAATCAAAATTAACATTAAGAATAACAATATTTAGAATAGCAATAATAATAATAAAGTGATAATGAAGATGATGAATATTTAGATAGAAATGTTTATTAATAACTATAAAAAAAGTTAAATATAAGTTAAAATTAAAATAATTAAAAAAATATTAGTTATAGTGAAATTTAAAGGAATTAATATAGCGGGGATAAATAAGAAGTTGAAAGCTAATTTGATTAATTAAGAGATAATATTTGTGATAGAATTTGGGTATAAAATAATTTTGGGCACTCAAAATTAACAAATAAAGATATAATAGCTAGTTAAATTGAAGAATTAGGAGAGTTTAATTTTTATGATTAAGAAGGTAAAAATTAAGTTATATTATATTACAATATATCTTTTATATATGAAAATTATTTTTATTTGTACTTATAATGATTGTAAATAAATTTTAAAAGCTAAGTATAGTGAAAAAAATGCCATAGATAATTTAAAATAAGAAGCTAATTTAAGGAATTTAGTTAAAAATGTAAAAGAAAAAGTTAGAGTAGATGTGGAAAATCCGGAGGCATAAAATAAAAATACATTTAGAAAATTTTAAAGAAAAAATTTTGGTGAAGTTCATGAGCATTTCTGTGAATATAAAAATTAAGATCTTATTGAATTACAAAAATAAAAAAAGATTGTGAGAGAAAAATGTATAGAATGTTAATTTTTACTAAATCGAGGGCTTAGTACAAAATATTGTGAAAAACACGGAGAATTGTATATTAATGCAAGAAAAAAAAGCATGAAATCTAAATTGCCTAAAAGATTGGCACAATTTTTATGATTATTGATATGCGATACTAAATTTCTATCAAAAATTTTTTAATATATTTATATTTACATTTAAACATATTTTAAATATAAGCTAATATTTATATACTATTCATAAAATATTCAAAAAGTATATACTATAGTAAATTCGAATTCATATAATAAAATAGTTAGTAAAACTTTAAATTTATACTAAATTTTATGATACTATAGTTAAATTTTGAATAATTTTATTTAAAAATTCAAGTATTGGTACACCTATTTTTATTTGATAGTTAATTAATGATAAGAATGCATATCTTTATATTTTTTAATAAAATTATAACATCAATATTTTTACAAATTTTTATTGTAATTATTAAATTAATTAATTTTTTTCTAATATCAAAAATGAGCAAAACACAATAAAATTAAATATAAAACAAAATTTAAAATTAGAATCCACATTAATAATCGAGTTTAACGTCAGAAGAAATGGATGATCTCGATATATCTGCAAATTTAACACCTAAAAGCCAAAAAAGTCATAAATAAATATCAGCTTTTTAAGCCTTTACTGGCCTTGCAAAAGCAGGAATAGGTATTTATTTTTTTAAAAAATATCAAATATAAATATAAAAAAAATATTTAAAAATAAAATATAACACTTTATATAATCATATATTAATATAATTGATACAAAAAAATTTAGGTATATAATAATAATTTTTTTTTTTTAATTTATATTTTTTTTATAAAAAATTAAAAATTTTTATTAGGGACTGGTATACTTTTCACGCCCTTTGTTTTTAAATAGTGCGGAATTATTCCAACTTTAATGATTTTAACTATAATTCCTACAGGTATATATTGTTCATATATGCTGCTTTTAAGCGTGCTAAAAGATTTAGATAATGACAAATTAAATTTAATACATTTAGTTAAACACGTATTTTCTGACCCAGAAGAAAAAAAGTAATTTTTTTTACAAACAATTACTTTAATATAAAAAATATTAAATCCCAAATATAAAAATTATTTTAAGTATTTTTTTTTAAGCCTATTAAAATAATTATATAATATATTAACATAGAAAAAATAAATTAATGAGCATCTTAACAAAAACAAGTTTTTTAGCCTTTAATGTAGGTGGTAATATTGCTTTTTATATACTGATTATAAATTCAGTAGGCTTATATTTAAAACCTGAAGAAGAAGCTAATAATTTAGAATGGAGTCCTAGTTTATATCAAAAACTTTTGATATCTTTGCTTATAATTTTTCCTATTTACTACCCTTTTAACATATAACCCAAATTGGCTGATTTACACTGTTTTAATACAATAGGATTACTCTTAAACAATTTAACATTTGCGGTTTTAGCATTAAATTGCATATATTTATTGATGACCGATTAAGAGATCGAAATTGAAAATCAAAAAGGTAAATTAATTCACTAATATAATTTTATAATTTTTTAAATATTATTTTTATTTTTCGATTACTAATTTATTTTTATTAATAAAATTTACAAAAGAAAACTCATAAACTAATGAAATACAAAAATCTCATTCATTAATGTTATATATACTAATTAATTATGGAATTGTTATGTATTTATATGATATAAATGGAGTCATGTCAGATATAAGGGGATAAATGAAAAATACATAGGAATTCAAAAAAGTTTTAATATATTATTTTTAATTTATGGTGGCAATGGCAACAGTAGTTGGTTTATCAGGCTATTTGGTTTATGGATAAGATCAATAAGCTAATATTTTTGTAAATTTAGAAGGCAAAGGAATTATTAAAGGGTATGCGCATTTTTTAGCTTTATTATATTCCCTTAGTTTAATAATTAGTAGCGTTTTGTATATATATCCCATAGTAAATTTACTTGACCAGACTTTTCACTTAACTAATAACTATTTAGTATTTTTTGATGAAAACAGTTAATAATAAAAATAAAAATTAACATAATAATCTATATAAATGTAAGAAATGGGTAAAAGTTCTGAAATAATAAATAATAAAGTAACATAAATAACTGTCAATTAGCCTAAATAAAACGCGAATTAAGATTAACAAATTTAAAATTAAAATTAAAGATTAAGTTTATAGTAACATATGATAAGATTAGGAGTATTTTCATTTAAAATTTTTATGGCTTGTGTTTTGCCCAGAGTGGAAGTAGTGGTAAGTATTTTAGGCAGTATTTTTTCTATTAGCTTAGGATTTGTTATTCCATTTTTGATTTATTAAGAATATTATAAGAAAAATCCATAAAAATAAAAGCCTTATACTAATAAATATGCCTTTGGAACTTTAAGCTTTGGTATAGTTGGGGGGATTCTTGGATTATGTTCAGTATTTATTAGTTTATGAACATTAACAAAATTAAAAAAATAGTAAATATTCTATTTTATTTATTAACTATTATTTTACTATTTATTGAATATTAATATAAAATTGAATATATTAGTTATTTATATAAAAGTTTATGATATATTTACTGATATATATTAATACTACTACTATCACTTTAAATTTCATATTAAGAGTGAAAAGACAAAAATTAAATTATTTTTTATATTTTATTTATAAATATAAATGAATTAAATGAAAATTTTATAAAAAAAATAATTCATGTTACTATTTAATTATATTTTAATCAAATATTAATTTAAGCTGAAATTTTATTTGAATTATTTTAGGGTATATTATTTTTATTATTACTATTATTATTTTAATTAATATTATAAACTAAAAATTCTGAAATTTCTTATGTTATTTCTGATCTGAATCTCTTGTAAATTTAAGGGGTTTATTTTAAAAGACGCAAACTTATGCAAGAATTTTTTTATATTTAATTTTTTTTTTCTTATAAATTTAACATATTTTTAATTGTTGATTTTAATTCTTAGTTCATTATAAGATCCATATTTTAAATATTACTTGTTACAAGTTTTAAATAATAATAAACAGCTTTTTTATAATTTTTAACTTACAAATAACAGTAAGCTAAATTTTATTATATTGCTTGGTCATTTTTTTTATAAATCTATGCTTTTTCATAATATTCTATTGCTTATTCGAAATTTTTTTAAATTATACTTATATAACCTATTTGACTATAAGCAAAAGTAAAACTTTTATCATTGGTCAAAACTAATTTAAAGAATCTGAGTGCTTAATTATAAACTTTTAATTTTAGGTAACACATTCCAATACAATACAAAATTCTAGGTTATTCATCATATATTTAATAACATTTAAGATACTTTTAAAGCGCAATATCATATTTATTTTCTTAAAAGTAAATTTCTCCCATAACAAAATTAATTTTTAATAAATCATTTGTGTCATAAATATAGTGTAAAAGTGTTTCCAAATATTAAATTGCCTCTTATGTTTTTCCCTGTTTTGTTAATGGATAAGTTATATTCATGTATGCAGTTGGAAAAGAAGGAGATAATTCAATTGTTTTTTTATAATAATTTATTGCTTCGTCTAATTTTCCCAATTTTGTTAGTGCATTCCCAACATTATTATAAGCAGTGTGATTTTTAGAATTTAATTTTATTGACCCTAAACCTATTTTTAAAGCTTCTTCATATTCTTACAATTAATTTAAAACAAAAGATAAATTATTTTTAATTAGCCAGAAATCTGATTATTTTTCAAGGCCTTTTTAATAAATTTCTTTGGCTTCTTTGTATTTAAAATTAATTAAATAATAATTTCCCCATTAATAATATATGTAGGGGTCGTTTTCATCTCTTTGTAATTCTTGTTAAATTAATTCTAATATTTATTATTCATATGTGTTTTAAAACGATAATAACAATTAAATCCATTCTAACTTTGTGAGATATTTACTATAAATATGCCACTTCTCAATTATTTTCGGATCTATATCTATGGCTTATTATTATTTATTTTCAATTTCTATTTTGCCTATTAGCAAGTATCCCCATTTGCAAAGAGCCATAGGGTGAAATGTGGTTGGAAATAAAGTAGTACATTTTTCAAAATATTAAATTTTTTTTTCTATATTTTCTTTTTTTTCATAAATTCCTAAAAAAAAATAGGGAGTAGCATGCGTCGGACACATTTCATTAACCTTCTTAAATATCTAGTAAGCTAAAACATGATTTTAATCGAGATAAAATTGATGTGCTTAGCATATCAGGTGGTCAATTTCTTTCTCCTAAAAATTTAAAATATTTATTTTTAAAACTAGAATTAATATATGAAATTTATTGAGATAATAGTTAAAGTTGCAGCCTAAAAAATATAGCCAGAAAAAAATAAAATTTAAATGAATCTAATAAATATTTGTATCTTGTTTTACAAATTAAGTTTTAGGAGCCATAACTATTTCCTAATTATCCTATTCTATCATTTTTATTTTATATTTATATTTTACTGTTATTTAATTTATATTATTTAAAGTATAATTGATTGAATATTTTTAATTACGTATTGTGATGTAAATTGCTAAATCAAAAAGAAAATAAGAAGTCAAAAAAAATTACTAATAATTTATAATAATATAATCAAGCTTATTTTTAATTTGGTACCCAAAAAATGCCCTAATATTACCCTTCTATTTGAAGCAAAATAGAAAAAAAATTCTTAAATTTAAATAATAAATAATAAATAAACATATTAGTTTTAACACCGTATTGAATGTATTATAAATTTTCGTTTTTTAATTAGGAATTACTTATTATAAGAAAATGCAAAATTAAATATGTGTATTTTTTAAACTCCCTATAAATGAAATTTTATTTTTTAATTATTAAAATTATTAAATAAATGTACTAAATTAAAAATATTCAATGTATCTTAAAAGAAATTTAAATTATGAAATAATAAAATTAATTTGATTTATCAATTTTTTTTTATTATCTATAAATAATTACAATTTTTATAATTATCACTATTTTTATTCACAAAAGTACATATTATCGTATGACATTAACTAATTTAAATAATTATCATATTACATAAAATTGCATATTATTTTAATTATGATTCAATTAAGCTAATATATATTTTTATATATATTTATATCATCAATTGATAATTTAGTTTTTTTTTCAATAATTTTATTAATTTAATTTATACTGCCTCATAAATTCTTCAAATTCCTCTTCATTGTATTTATCTTCATTTTCATAATTTTCTGTTAAGCTATATTCTTCGTATAAATCATCAGTTTTAAATTACATATCTTATTTTTATATTGTATGTATTTATAATAAATCTTAGTTTGTTTATATTTATGTCCATCTGGGAATTTAACAGTGCATTTAAAACATTTTTTTTACAAAAATTAATTCATCTCTTTACTGACTTTTTCCCAATAAATCATACATATTTGCTATTAAAAATTATTTAATTTAAAAATAATACATATTGATAATTTAAATTGATAAAAAATAACTCTTAATTATTTTATTTAGTTTTTATTATTTAAATAAAGTCTTTTAAATAAAAAATATTAAAAGTATAAAATAATATTCACGATTTTACCTAAAAGGGCTAAAGAAAATGCCTAATTATAATCATTTTATGGGTTTTCATAATCATATATATTTTTTTTATAATCAAAAAGTGTATGAAAATCATCTTCTTTATATTTATTAAATGTATCAAATTTTGAGACCCCCAATAGTAATTTTTCTGCTTAATCATAAAATTTATTGTCTATAAAATAGCTTGAATACAGTATAATACTTTAGACTTAATTTTTCTTTTATTTTTATGCTAATTCATATTAAAACTGTAACATTTAAATAGCCATTTTAGGTTCATCTTTTCTAAATGTCTTATAAAAAAGCTCTGTTAAATATTATAAAGATTTTAAAGAGAATTAATCGCATTTTTCCAAAATATCTTTATTTTCTATTATATCTTATATCGAATTGAATTAAAATTAAAATTTGTTAAAACTTAAACTTAAAAGTAAAAGTTCAACAGGTCCGGCTTTTTCTATTGAATTTTAAAGTACCTATTAAATTAAATTAAAATAAATATTGTTATAAAAACGAATTAAATTTAGTATTAAATTAAAAAATTAAATAAATATTTTATGTTTCATTATATACCCTATTATTTTTGATAGATTGGAATAAATTATCAATATTGCTTTCAGTTTTTTAATTTTAAACAAGATATTTTTTAAACTCTTAATTTATTTCATGGGCTTCTTTTTATGGATAATCAAAAAAATTTTTAGAAACTGCTAAATTTAATAACAATTTAGATTTTATAGTATCATCTAATACTGGGTTATTAAGAGCACTTACTATTAGAGAGGTTCCTTTTTTTATAAATTACTTTTTTTTATTCATTAAAAAAGCAGACCCAATTAAACTATCGAATATATATTGTTATTATTATGTTAAATTATAATAAATGTCTTATTTTTCTAAATCTAAGTACAAATCTTCAGCTTAAGATATATCTGTATAAACGTAATGATTAAGTAATTTTAATTTTTGGTCAAAAAACTACTTTTCAGAGTAAAATCTATAATTAAAAAATTTTTAGCCTGTTTTTTTGCAAATTTTTAGGATAATTTGAATAAAATAATAAATTTTAGATATTTTATATTATATACTCTGTTTTTATATATAGATTATAATTTACTTTGTATTTTGTTTCATATATTCTAGGATATTAAGATAACAAATTTCTGCTTCGTTATTTTACCTAGTTAATATAAAACATTAAGCCTACATTTCTAATAATTTATTATAAATTTTTGAGCCTTTTAAATTTCTACTATATTATAATAGTTTATGAAAATTTTCTGATGCCTATAAATGATCTTCACGCCTTAAATCAATTTTAATTTACTCAGTAACCTCAATTTATTTTTGAAATTAGTTATCATAAAATGTGGAAAAAAAACTGTTTTTATATTAATTAATTTTATTTGATTTAAACAATTTTATCTTAATTTTTTTTACTAACATTTTTAAATTATGATAGATTATATTTTTTTTTTATTTTGTTTGATAATAAATAATTATATTTTTTTATTAAAATTGGAGATTTTTAACCACAACTAAAACTTTTATATATGCTAGTGGTTTATTTAATTTATTTTTAATAAAAAAAATATTAGAAAATAAACAATTTCTTAAAGTATTATTATTATTCTATTAAAAATTCTAGTATTATAAAATATTATATACTTTAATCACTATAATTTAAATAATTTAAGAAAATATTTTCAAAATTTATAATATTTATATTCAATATAATAGAATTACTTCTTTGAAAATTTATATTTATTTTTAAATAGATAAATGATATTATAATAAATTAATATTTTTTTTATTTACTATTATTAATATTGCTAATTTTTAAATAAAATACAAGAAACTTGAATCAAAATAAGTAGTTGTAAAAATGAATCAAAATAGGTAGAATAATGAATGTTTTACAAAATAAAAATAAACTTTAACATTTCATTTTATTAATTTTAATAATAATTAATAGTGAAAATATATAGGAAGTGAGTATTGATGAAAAAAATATAGAATTAGCTGTAAATAAATAAAATTAAATAATTGATTAAAATCAGTCTATTTCCGATTAATAACCAAAAGGTAATTAAAATTTAGCTTTGGGAGAATTTTATAGAAAATAAAAAGGCACTAGTTTTATAATGAAGTTTTATAAAAAGCATTTTCCTAATTCTAGAACTGGATTTATAAAAAAATATCATTTATTTTATTTACTGTTAGTTTCAGTAGCGTCTTTTTTCAATGTTTTTGTATTATAAGTAAAAAAAATATAAATAAAAAAAAACAAAAATATTTATTAAATATTTAGTTATTTAATTATAAATAAATTATTTAACTAATTTAATTTTTTATAAGCATTTTATATTGGTTTCCTAAATAGTGAATTATTTAACTATTTTACTTTTGTTAAGCTCAACTGTCCTATTGTTGGGAATTTTTATAGGATTTGTTGCGAGATTTGTATTATAAAATATTAAATATAATTATTAATGTTATAAATTATAATTTTTCCATAAAAAATTATATTTTTATTATTTAAGGATGAATTAGATGCCAGAAGAATTATTGCAAGAACATTTATTATTATAGGTAAATTATAATTTATAAAATTATTTCTAATTTTTTAAAAATATTAATTTATAAAAGAAAAAAATTTAATAAAATAAACAATATTTTTATAAATTTTTATACAAATTAAAATATAAACATTTTACATTTAATTAGTTATATTTTTTTAGGAATTTCAATTAATCTTTGTGTAATAGCTAGTCATTTGAATTATTTTAATTATAAATAAACCGTGTTTGCTTGCATATTTACTTGGTTTTTTTATGCTTTAGGAATTTTACTTTATAATTAATTTATATATTAAATATCTAAAAGATAGTCGATAATTTGTTAGTATTTAGTTTTGGCGGTCGGAGAAATATTATCAAGCATTTTATTTGACGTAGAAGACGTAAACATTGGACATAATTTTATATTATATATATTATATATATAAATATTTAGCTATTTTTTTATATTTTTTATTATAGAGATATATCACTATAATTTTCTGTTTTGTTGTAAGCTCTCTGAAAATTGTTGAAATTTCTTATATACACAGTAATTTTGCATTCAATAGATTTAAACATGAAATGAGAGTTATAAATTAACTAAAGTTAGAAAGAGCGATGTATTAACAGGCAAATTAAAATTGATATAAATATATATGTAAGTGATCATATAGATAAAGTTATATTTATGATATCAAATTATCTTCTCTTTATTATTTATCTTATTTTAAATAGTAACTTTGAATTGCAAAATGTAGATTTTAAAATTGAATTTCAGAAATATTCTATATTTTATAGCTATAATTATGATTTTATATAAAATAAAACTATATATAATAATTATAAAATGATAGAAATTGTTATTAAATAAGAATAGAAATAACATATAAATTATTTTTAAAAATAATTATAATTTATGTTTATTTCATGTGTGGGATTAATTTTTCTGCATATTTTTTATTAAACATAAAATATTTAGGGGAAAATCACATCATACCTCCCATACCTCCATAAGGGTTAGGGATAATTTTTTATAATAAATTTCTCATAGATTCTTCAGCTTTTTACATTAATTAGTGGATTTCAGGATCGGTTTAAGCATAGGGTCCTAACATATTAACTATATCTTCTTCTTCAATTTAATATTTTTCATAAACTTTATCACAGAGCATGATGTTGATGATTTGGGGTAATTTTTAGTATGAATCGGGGCTGGTCTAAATTAAAAAATAAAAGATGTTATAATAATGACATAAATTGAAGTTGGTCTTGTATTTGTTATAAATATTTTAAATGTAATAATTTAGTTAAATATAAATAAAATTAAAAATAGATTATTATAATTATTTTTATAATAATTTAGTATTTTTTACGACTAATTTTTTCAAAACACCTTCGAAGTATTCAGGTTCTTATTCTATAACTTCATTTTGGTATCTTATAATTTCTTTAGCTCTATCAACATCTAATCCTTTATCGGAGTGAATTTTAATTCTAAAAATAAATAATTTTATTATTAAAATAACCATAAATGTTAATTTTAAAATTTATATAAAAGAGATTCTAAAAATAATATGTTAAAAATATAAAATTTAGGAAAAAATTACTTTAATTATTATTTAACAGCCATATCCAAGTAAATTAATTATTATTATAATCCTCTCTAAATGATCATCATTAAGGAGTTTTCGAATTCTTATTAAGAAATACCTAATTCGGCAATAATGTCCTATATTTAATAAATAAAAACTTAAAATTTTTGTTTTTTTTTGGTAAAAACTAATTTTATTTTCAAATTTTTCAAAAAAATGAAAGTAAAATATCTTTTTTAGCTATAAAACAAAAAAAAGTATTAAAAATAACAAATAATTACTTCTTGAACTTTGTTTAAAGCTTATTCAGTTTCATCACTTTATTTAGTGATTAATTCTTAGTACTCTTCTCCTTCTTTAGACCTTCTTTCTTCTCTTTAAGCTTTGGTTAATTAGACGAAATCGTCGGCGAAAACTTCTACGGAAGACTCTAAAATTCTGGCAATCGTTTGGAAATCGATATTTTACCCTTCTTTAGAAACCTAAATATTTCTAACGGCAGCTTGTAATTTTTCTTGGTAATTTTTGGATCCTGAACCGGCGTTGGAAACTTTTGTAATCGAAACATCGGTGTTGTGTTAAGAATTTTTTCTTTATTATTATTATGTTTCTTGTTTGGTTTCAGTGTTTTCGGATCCTTGTTTTACGTTGTTGTTGTCTTCGTCTTTAAGTAATAAATAAGCTCCTAATCCTAAAACGGAAACTAATCCGGTTCCGATGGCGATCAATTTTTTGTTTTTTTGGGCCCACTCCATTATTTTTATTATTTGTTTTTTTTTATTATTTTTATTTTATTTTTATTTTTATTTTTAATTAAATAATTTTATTTTATTTTCTTTTTTTTTGAGTTTATGGATTTTATTTTATTAAATTTTTTGATAAATAATTTGTATTTGTATTTTTTTTTTCTTTATATTTTTATTTATTTTTTATTTTAATTGCTAGGTGATCAATTAACCAGGAAAAAAAATTAATAAAATTTTAAATAATTTGATATATTTCGATATTTTTAGTTGATCACATACTAATTATTTTAATTTTGTTAATCAGCTTTATTCTCAATAAATAAACTAAAATTAATTCAGATCTTTTAATCATTTGTAACATTTGTTAAATATTATTTGAGGTCTTAAATTCAATGATAATAATTAAAATATAATAAATATAATAATATAAATCAGTTTATTAAACTTAAAATTAATATAAATATATATACTAGGTAATCAGAATATTTTGTATTTATAAATAAAATTAGAAAAATTAATAAATCAATTTATAGTATTTTTCCAAACTTTTAAAAATATAGAGTTATATATATATAATTTATAAATAAAAAAATCTTAGAATAAATTAAATATTATTATAGTATAAAAAAATAGAAAAATAAAATATTATATAAATATATTTTTAATTTTATATTTATATTTTTATCATTTTCATTATATTGTATTCATATATTAACCGGGCTAGTATTATTGCTATTTTTATTATGAACTACCTGTTGAAACAATTTCCATGTGTTAATTATACTATTAATCCTAATTTTTAATATTTTACTTATATATTTTTTATCCAGAAAATTACTATTGAAGTTCATCATAACAATATTTATCCTAATTTGATATGTTTCCACTTTTATATTACTCCGTGTTTTGTTCTTAAAATTAATTATCCTTTGTCAGAGAAAATTGTTTATGATTTTTATTTTATTTTTCTTACAATTATAATGGATTTTAATAATCAACACTTCTGTTTTTTCTTGAAGATTTTAATAATTTTTCCTACTTTTTCAAAAATTTTTTATATTCATCTGGTTTCATTTATTATAATTTTTGCATATTTTCTTCCGCTATTTGTAATTATAGTTTTCTATCTTCTAAAATTTCCATTTATTTCTTTCTTAACTAGTTTAAATATTCAGATTTTTTTTGAAGTTAAATTTTTGAAGCTCTTTCTTCTCTAAAATTTAAAAATTTAAAAATTACTTATAAATGATAATTAATATATAAATTCCTGTTTATAAATTAAATTATTTAATATAAAATATACAAAAATGTGTATAAATATATGCATGTAAATTATTTTTATTTATATATATATACTGAAAATATATAATTTGTATACCTTATATGATGTTAAGTTTAAGCTTATCTTTAACTAACAACTCGTTAATGATGATTTTGATAATAGTGTGATTATTTTCCGGATTAGCTTCTGATAATTTCAGTTTTTTTTTATAAAGAAATATGTCTTTATTCTTCTTAAGTTTATTTTTTTTACTGCATTTAATAAGAAATTTCTTTGAGTGTGCTTCCTATATGTTGGTTTCTCGCATATATTTTTTCTTTACTTTTTTACACTTTTATTTGCTATATTATATTTTATTCCTTTGCTTTTTATTTTAGTTCTTGAATTTTTCTTTCTTCCTCTAGTTTTTTTAGCTGAACCTATATATAAAATATTATTTTGTGTTTAAAGAATAAAAATTTTAAGTGATTTTTTTTTTAATTGGATTTGTAAATTTAATTATATAAATTATTAAATATTACTATTTATTAAGACTTTTCTTTTTCTTTTTTATTTTTATATAGTTGTTTTGCAAGTTGATTTATTCTATTTGCTTTGTGTAATATTTATTCATTTTGTTGTTGAATCAAATAAATTTTATGCAATTCCTTTTCCGCCTCACTCTAAATTACTTTCCTTTACTTTTTAATTTCTATATACTATTTTCCTTATGGCAAAGTTTCACCAAAAAACTTTGAATTTAGCGTTTTACTTCTGCTTCTAAAAATTTGATATTTATATAAATTATATGAATGCAAATATGTAATAATTATAATAATATATATTAACCATAATAAAGTTAAATAATTATTAAAATTAGATAAAATGTATTTTACTTTTAATTTTAACTGTTATAAAGTTGATGGGACAGTTTTTAAAAATAAATATTTTCAATCTCTTTATTTTTCTTTGATTATTAAATTTACTTGACTGATTTTAACTAAAACTAATTATCTTTGTGATATTATTTTGTGTTGGATTTTGCCCTTGGAATTTAGTTTTAACTTTAATATTTTTAAATAATATTTTTATTACTATTATAATTACTATAACTGTTCTACTCATTAAAATTTTGGCTGTATCCCTAGTTACTCTATATGTCATCTTATACAGATTATTTTTATTAATTTTTAGAGTAAATCTAATTATTTTAACAATTATTATCTACATTTTTTTCTTAATCCTAATTTTAAATTATATTTGTTGTATCTTTTTAATCTTTATTGGTATTTTATTAATATTAATTACTATTATTATATATTGATCTTTATTATAGAGATTTATTATTATTTTATTCATTTCTTTTTTATTAGCATTCTGACTTATTTTCATATGTAGTTACTGTTTGGTCTTATTTTTATGAATTTTATATATTTTACTAATTTTCACTTTAAACATTGGATTTTTAAACAGTACTTTACTTATAAACTTCTAAATCAGCATTTTAAATAGAATTTTATTTTTATACATTTATTTCTTCATTTATGGAATCATCTTATTAATTATTAGTAGTTTAATTATCTTTCTCAAAAATATTTATTTAATTTTAAATTTTATTAGAATTTTATCTCAAATAATCATTAATTTTTATTTATTAGTTTTATATAATTTGATTAGAATTATTGTTTTTATATTAACTTTTATTTTCAATTTATTACGAATCGTACGTCGGCAAATTATTTTATTCATTAACTATACTTTATTAAATAGTTTATTTAGCTAATTATGAATTTTTTATTTCTTCATTATTTTAAGATTTGTTTTCACTATTTTTACCCAATCTACTATCTTGTTTTTATGAATTATCCATAATTTTATTAGAAATATAACTTTAATATTATATGCTTTCGTCAATTTGTAATGAGTTTTAAGGTTGATCTAATTAGAATTTCTGATTTTCAGATATCTATTTTTAGGAAAATTATAGATCTTATTTGCTGTTAGAAGTTTAAATTTTACTTTTATTTTCTATTTGGCTCATATTATTTTTAAATAAATTTATTTAATTATTTTTATTTTTTAATTATTTGTTATATTAATATTATAAACAAAAATTGTATTTAATTTATCAGTGGTCTTTAAAGAATTAGAAGTATATTAATTTTTATTTATTTTATTTATAAATATTGTTATTATTTAGAAAAACATTAAAATTATATTATTAAATTATTTAAATGAAAAACTATTAGAATTTAAGACTTCTAATTTAAATTTGTTATATAAGTTTATAAAATTATTGTAAGCATTTAAAAAAATTTTAAACTTTTTATATTATTAAGAAACTTTTATTATAAATTTTTAACTTATATTTTATAATCTACAGCATTATTTGTATATTATTATTTTAATTCTACGAAAATTTTGGTATGTATCCATCAATAATTTTTATTAAAATAAAAAATAATGAATTGGAAATTATAAATTGAACTATAAAAAATAATTAAAAATTTATATTAAATTAAATTTAAAAAACTTATAAAATAAGCAAACTTAGTTTTTTTTTAATAATTTAATGAATTTGGAAAACCTAAAATTAGCCGAAAAAATAGTTAGTAAAAATTATATAGAGCAAGCTTCAAATGCTTTGAATTCATTAGAAAAATTAGTAAATAATTTACTATCATAGAGAAAATTGCCTGAAAACGGTTGGGAAGATGTTTAAATTGAAACTTTTTTAAATTAATTGGCATAAATGGACACAAATAATTTTCAGGGTAAAGTTGGAGTAGGGGAAAGAGAGTCAAGAATTTACTCAAATTTAGTATAAAAAAGGAATTATTATATGGGACATGGAATTGGTGAATATATAAAACTATTTTATAAATTTTTTAATATAAAAATTAATTTTTAAATAAAATATAATAAGAAAATATTATTTTATTATATTTTTAAGGAAGAAGTGGAGATGTCGCCGCAATTTAACCAAAAGCAGCTGGGTCTAGTTTAATTTTAAAATTAACAAAATTTTTAACAAAGGATTCTTTAAAAATTTTTGGAATTTACAACGTATAAGATTTATTACTGTTACCCTTAGCCACTGGAATGGCCTTAAGTATGACACTTTTAGCATTTTCTAGTAATAAACCGGCCGCAAAATATGTTATATGGTCTAGAATTGATTAAAAAACGTGTTTAAAATGTATTAAAACTGCTAATTTAATTCCAGTAATTTAAAACAATTAACTATTAAAAATAAATAAATAAATATTTAAAAATATATTTTTATTTATTAAATTTTTAGGTTGTTGTTGAAGGTATTTAAAAAGGCGATGAAATTGTCACAAATTTAGAAGAAATAAAAAGCTAAGTTCAAAAACTAGGTGCCTAAAATGTTTTGTGTGTATTAACTACAACAAGTTGTTTTGCCCCTAGAGTAAGCAATAATTATTAAATAAATAAAAATAATCAATATTAAAAAATATAAAATAGTAGAGCTTTTTATGTTAAAATTAATTAAATAAATTATTGATAATTTGTAAAAAAATTTTTATATAAGGTTCCAGATAAAATAGAAGAAGTTGCTAAAATTTGCTTATAATTTTAAGTTTTTCATTTAATAAATAATGCTTATGGATTATAGTGTAAAAAAATAGTTAAATAGTTAAATTAAGCAAACCAAAATGGCAGAGTTGATGCAGTGGTTTAAAGTACAGATAAAAATTTTATGGTTCCAGTAGGAGGAGCCTTTATTTTTTGTTTTGAGAAAAAAATAGATCCATAAATTTAAAAATCTTATAAAGAAAAAATAAGTTTGGAAAAAGATGCTAACAATAAAAAGGAACTAAATATATAGTATTAAAAAGAAATTGAAAGTATAAAAAGCTAAAAAAATTGGGTCGATTTAATTTCCGAAATTTATCCTGGAAGGGCTTCTATGGCCCCTATAATGGATTTATTTATTACTTTATTGTCATTGGGTAAAAGTGGGTTAGAATCTTTACTTGCAGGTAATTATAATATGATTAAATATAATAATAATGTATAATTAATTTTTTCTTTATATGTATTTAAAATATTAAATATAAAATTTTACAGAAAGATAGGAAAATTTAACATATGGTTTATAAAAATTAAATGAATTGGCTAATAAACTAAATGAAAGAGTTTTAGAAACACCTAATAATACAATTTCACTTGGAATGACACTAAAAAATTTCCATTAATTCTAGGATTTTCAACAACAATAATAAGAGGATGAGGATGATATAAGTGATAAAGCACAAAATAATTTATAACAATTTAATAATTAAGACAAAAATAATTATGATATAATTTATGAAAGAAAAGAAAAAAACGAAGCCACATAATTAGGCGGGTTTTTATATAGTAAGAGAGTTATGGGATGTAGAATTTTGACAGAAAAAGTAGGGAAAAAAGTTTGTGGAATTGAATTTTAGAACTATGGTAGTAATTTAGAAAATTACACTAATTTGCCTTACATTACAATGGCTGTGGCAATTGGTATGAAAAAATAAGAAATTGATATTTATATTAACAAATTGGAAGACTCTTTAAAAGAATTGGGTAAAAAATTAGGAAAAAAATAGAGTAATAATAATACTAAAAATAATAATTAGTGAAACAATTATACTAATTTACTAATAAATATAATATATTGTTATTTATTTTTTTATTTTTTGACTGATAGAAATTATAATAAACTTGTGTAACTTTTTTATAAATGCAAGTATGGTAATATAAATACTTATATTAATTTTACAGAATATATTAAATTATTTTAAATAAAATATTTAGATAAAAGTTAAAATTCTATAATTATTAAATCTCTATGCATTTTTCACTATTTTTATGATCTTAATTAATTTATTTTTCATAAATTTCTTTCCAAAAATATATATCTAAAAAAATCAAATCTATAATTTCCATCCCCTTTAGAATTTATTTCTTAATTATATTCTCCTAATAAAAATAAAAATTTTGAATAATCTTTATAACATACTAAAAATTTAAAATATTTATATATATTTTGTTTATTATATTTACCTTAATGAAGGTTTAAACCAAATCTAAATTCTTACTAAAATTATTCTGTAGTATTAATATCAAATTTAAATATCTAGAAAAATATAATTATAAATTAAAAATAGGTTAATCATATTTTTAACTATGGATATATTATTTTTTTATTAGATTTTTAGCAAAAATATTATTCAATTTTTACCCTTAAAAATCTGAAAAATTCTTAAGTATTCATTGAACCTTATTATGCTTTATCATATAAACTCCAATAAACAAAAGCAGAAATTTCATCAGCAAGTAAATCTTGACCTAATTATCTTTCCAAAGTGGCTACTAATTTTTAATTATATATTTCCACCATTTAATCGAAACTAAAGTATCCCTTAAAAAGTAAAAAAATATTTATATATATAAAATTTATTTATATAATATGTATTTATCTGTTTGCTTTATATTTTAATCATTTTTTATATATTTAAGTTTATGCTATAGATAATTTTTATATATTTAGCTATTTTATATATATAAATTATTTTTTTTATTGTGATAAAAAAATTTTTATGCAAATTTTTTTGTTTACAGGATAATTGTTTAAATAACCATGGTGAGGATGAATCATTTGAACTAAACATTTAGGGTCTATTAAAATATCAAATTTGAATTTTTTGGAATATTCGTTATGTAATTCCAATACCAAATTGGATTTCAAGTCTTTATGATTTCTTTCTTTTACTAAATCCCAAATTTATTTTAATTATTTAACTTATCTCTCAGTGATTAATAAATCCTCAGGGATATCTTATTTTCTATTTTCAATATATTGACCCCATTATTTTAATTCGGTTTATGCTATTTATTTTCTTTCTTCTAAATTGTTAGATTTTCTATTTATAAAGATTTTGTTAAATAAATAATTTAATAATGAATTTCGATTTTTTATAGAAGATAAATATTAAAATATTATACTGTTAAATAATGCTTGTTTCTAAAAACTGTAGATTTATAAAAATAAAATATATTAAGCTAAATTTAGTGAGATATAATTTTGAAAAATAATTGTTTACGTATATTTTTGTCTGGAATCTACTAAAGATTTAATTAAATTTTCATAATTATTATTGTGGTAGTTTCCTTTATCAAATTCAATTTTTCCTTCTAATTCTTACATTTGAGTTTTGATGTTTTTTTAAAGTTTAATAGTTTTAATTGGGTTTTTATATTCTCTTAACCCAAGGGCAACGGTTTTTTAAATAGATTACATTTTTATTTTTTAATAGTATAAACTGTTTATTTATTATAAATAAAAATAATTTATTTTTGGGCCTCAAATTAAATTATTTTTAAAGCTCATTAAAAACATATTAAAATTTAATAAATAAATCAAATTAAATCCTGAAATAAATAATTTTTTATTATTATTTTCCTTAAACATTACTAAGATAATATTAAATTTTAAAATTTCTTAAAAAAGATATTTATTACATTTATTCGCTTTATTTATAGTAGGTAAAAATAGTTATATTTTATAAGTCTATTTAATAATTGCTTCAATAATAATAATATAATAATAATAATTTATAAAATTTGATTTTTGATATACTTTCCTTGAAATATTTTTATTTATGATATTAAAAATACTAAATTTTTAATATCTGTTAACTTTTACTAATTTATAAAAGTTGCCAAAAAATAACTTGAATACTTATACATTAAATAGTATAATAAATCTAATTTAATGCTTATAAAATATTATTTTTATATAGTTTTTTTTTAGTAAAATTTTTTATTTTGTATTAATTAATAAATTCCTTTTTATTAAAAAATTGGATACTAATTTTTAATATATACGATTTCACAAGAAATACTAATTTATACTGTAATTTTTAAATATTTAAAAACTAAATATATATTATAAACTTGAATTTAATTAATATATTTAAAGCAACTGTTTCTTTACAGTTTAGTATTACAAATTTAAATTTCAATAGATAAAATTAAATTTTAAAAAACAATTTTTTTGTAAAATAATTTTTTATTTTTGAATATTTTACACAATTTAAGTTTAAAAAAAAAATATATTATTTCATTCATTTTATTTATCATAAAATTATATATTTATATAATCTTATGTTTGAATTTATGTTTAACTCTATTTTTAAAAAATAATATTGATTTAATGCAATCTACCTTTTTGGTGAGTCAATGATGAATTAATATTTAATTAAACTTTACAATTATTATTACAATTCTTAGGATAATAAATAAATATTTATTCATTACTAATTTTTAAAAAAGAATCCATGTTAATTCTATAATGTTGTACATTATTTATTAATAAAAAATGAAAAAACTATAGAAAATTGAAATAAAAATAAAATTAATTCAAAATAAAAAAAAAAAACTAAAAAAATAAACAAAAAATTAATTTCCAAAATTTTTATTAAATTTTTTCTATTTTAAAAATGAAAAACCATAATTAAGATGAATATAATTCTTTTCACTTTAATAGGAAAAATTTATTTAATATAGATGATCATGCAAGTTTGTAAAATTTAAATAATAGATGTGATATAGAACTCAGTTAGATTGACCAACCACTTGATCTGACCATTTAAGATTTAAAAAATACTGATTCATTTTAAAATGCAAGTAAAATTAGTTTACGGATAAAAAATGAAAGCTTGTCTCAATAAGATAAACTTTTCCCAAAAGTAGCTTTAAAAATAGAAGATAATTAATCTAACAATATTAATAATAATTTTTAAGAAATAAGATAAACAGCTAACTCACAAAAATTCAGAAATTCTAGGTCAAATTATAGCAAAAAATAAAAACAAGTCTCCATTTAAAATGAAAAAAATTAGTATAAAAAATGGAATTTTGTATTTTTTATGCTAGTTTTGGTTTAAATTTAAAAGGCAATAAAAATTTTAAGTAAAAATATAATTTTCAATAAACAGTTATTATCTATGAATTAGGAAATATTATAGGCTATAGATGATAAATCTTTTAATTTACAATTTTTTTTGGAATAAATAAAAACCCAAAAGTTTTAGAATTTTTAAAACTAAAAATCTTTTGCTAGTAATTTATCAATAAATAATGAAAATGTAAAGAATTAGATTTAACAGAACAAGAATAGAAAACAGAGTGTATTAGAAAAATAAAAGTTGAAAAAAAAAATGCCTTTTTATTTATTAAATTAGGCAAAATTCCAAAGTTGTTATTAAAAGTTAATTCATATTTTAACCCAAATTAAATAAAAAATAAACGATATTTTTTAAAAAATTCCTATATTGCACCCTAAATCTAAATTAAAAATAGCGTTTGATTTTGTTTACATAGTTTGTTTGATATATAAGTTTTTCTTAATTTCAATTTAACTTAGTTTTTTCATTTTTGACTTGGAATAAGGAAACTAATTACTGAATTAAAATTAGTACTTTAACGTGATTTTACTATTCGCATTTATAGTCGATATATATATTAATTGTTTTAGCTGTTATTATGATAAAGGAATTTTACAAATGGATAGGATAAAAATAATATAAAAATATACCTAAAAGCAGAGATTCTATTTTGACATTTTAAGTAAAAAATAAAAATAATAGTTACTATATAATATCACGCTTTTTTTTTGAGAATTTACTTACCTATTATAGAATTTATTAAATTTTTAACTTATTTTTGCAGAATTCTAAATTTAATTTGTAAATATTGTTTAGAATTAAAACTTAAAATGCAATTGATAAAAAAAATAATAGGTTATATTATTAATTATATAAAAATTAAAATTATCTATATTTTAATTTTATTTCAATAAATTTAAAGGTTCATGCTTTCAGTTCATTAATTTATTTTGGTAGCAAAATCAATGTAATGAATCTTAAATAATTTTTTACATATGCAATTGTCTCATATTACTTAAAATTCCCAGTTTTTCAAATTATTTAAAAAAAATAAGTAGAATGTTAATAGAAAGAGAAAAAATTGGTTCATACTATGCATTAATAGAGCTATTTTTTTAAATTTTGTTTATGGGACACATGTTTGGGTTAATTTATCATTTGTAAAAAATTATTATATATAATTATCTTAATATAATTAATTAATTAATTAATTAATTAAATATATAAATTATTACATGATGTTTTTTTATTATTATTTTAATTAGAATTTTAACATTATTTTGAGATTTATCATAATTTAATCATAAAAATATTTAAACTTAATTAGTAATTGGTTACTAAATTTAATAAAAAACAAAACATATTTAGCCATAATTTAATTATTTTTAAATAAGTATTGCTTTGTTCTAAATAAAAATTCTGGACTCAAATCAAACATGGATAAATACATAGGATTTGATAAATGCATAGTGGATTGATGTATATATACATGGCGTATATTGGGCAGTTTCAACTATGGTCACGATTCTGTAATATATTTATAAATAAATTGTATTTTGTAATAAAATTTAATGATTAATTATTTTTTTGTTAGCTTATATTTGCCGTAAACTAGAATAGATACTCTTTTTTCTATATTTGCTATTTTTATTTAAACAGGCGTTTATGGGTAAATTAGATAAAAAAACAAAAATTAATCATAAATATATTATACTGGTCTTTAAATATTATTAGTTTATAAAATGTATATTTATATAAATAATTATTATAAGCTATGCTTTAAATATAATTGGGATAATCATAAAAGATATAAATAAAGAATAAAATTAAGTAAAAGAAGAAAGGAAATAATTGAATTAGTTTTTTCATAGAAGGTAAATTACAAGTGATTTAAGAGAAAGAATTTATGAGTATTTAGAATTTTATAATAAAGAATTATAAAATAAAAATAAAGAAGAAGAAAATATTCTTATAAATAAACTTTCAAAATAGTTAAGATAAGGTTAGTATTAAAATTTTAATTTATAATTAGGATATTTTTTTTAAATATTAAAAATAAATATTATATAAGATCAAAAAGAATTATTATAGAATATAAAATTAAAAACATTATTTTTTGATTTAAATTATTATATATTTTTTATAATAATAATTTTATTAGAAATTATGATGTAAATAAATAAGAGAAATGTAGATAAGTTTTAATTTCTAATGTAAAATTTTAGCCAAGATTCAAAGTAAAATATTTAATAAATAATCATAGAAGAATAATTTAGTGCAAATGAAAAAATAAAATCCCCAGAAAATGACGACATTAGTTTATATGTGGTCGCCAAGGGATAGGCTTAAATTTATATTCCAAGTTATGATAATAATGATAACGATAAAGATATAAGTATTTGTAATTTAAATGAAAATGATGTTTTTGGAATTTTTTCGTTTTTTTCGGGTTAATATAATAATAAAGAACATATAAAAAGTGTAGGTTCATCCGTTATTTTAAGAATAAGCAGAAGTAAATTAATCAATATATTGAAATAAAATCGAAAGGATTATGAAATTTTTAGAGAAATAACGGATTTGTTTTATTAAGGAGGTATTATTTAATTTTATTTATGTAAACATATTAAAAAAATAATCATTATATAAAGTACTCATTTATTTTCTAAATTTTTATTAGATGAAAAAGGGTTTATTAAATAAAAGTGCAGACTTTGTGGCTAATTTGGACATTAATTAAAGTATTGTGATAAATGTCATTTGATTATAAATAGAAAGTAATTAATATACGATTATTAAAATTTTAACACTTAGTTAAGAAATATAGGATATAAGAGATAAAATATCAGAACTTAAAATGCGAAATAAAATTAAAAAATGATAGAAATAACAGTTTTTAATTTAGAAGAAATAATTGATTAAAATTAAAATGAAGAATTTTAAAAATGTTATATAGAATTGCAGGAACTTTATGATGTTCAAAATTATATTATCGCATAAAACGTATAAAATATTAGTACATATTAAAGTAAAATGTAAAATTAACAATAAAAATTTCAAAATCAATTTGATTCTTATATTTAGGATAAAAATTATTCAAAGGAATTATCTTACTAATAATTATTTTTAAATGGTGGTTTTAAAAGATAAACTTTAAATAATATAGATACCCAATAGGTTGATAAAAACTTTTTATAAAATTAAGGAAATAAAGAACAGAAAATTTCTTGTAATAATAATGGAAAAACTTTATATTTCAATTATGCCAATAATTTAGATAAATAAAGTACTATAGGTGGAAAATTTTATTAATAAGATTCTATTATATAAAACATACCTGCTTAAAATAGTAAATAGCCAAGACATATAAATAGTGTTTTAAATAATTTTGGAAATATGAATAACAGTAAATAAAATGGCAGTATTTTAGTATTAAAAAATGTCTAAAATAATTTAAACTAGTCATATAATTATAATAATTCTATTTCATAATAATACAATGAAAAAAATTAAAACTTAAATATACCTAGTTCCAAATAAAATTTAGAAAACATGAATAATTCGAGTGTTTAATTCCAACTTGAATAAGATATTTACGGTCATCAAGAGATAAATTTAATTTTTGAAAAATAAATTGATGATAACTTAAATAATAATTTAAATAAATATAATAAAAGCTAAACTTTAGGTGGAAAAAATTTATAAATAAATGAAGAAAATTTCAAAGATAAATTTAAGGACTAATGTGATGATATGTAAGAAGTTACATCTAAATATTATAACAGCCCTGATTAAAGTTTAAATCATTTCTATAGCAATTTTTAAAATTAAAAACAAGGAGTTAGCAACTATTAAAAAAATTCAATATATCAATAATAAAGACAAAAAAGCAATTATATGTAAAATTATAATTTTAATAGTAATTATTCTAAAAAAAGTTTAGTCAAATTAAATACAAACCAAACAAATTTGGCTAGTCCCAACTAAAATGTGAAAAATAATATATAATTATCTAATATTTAATTATAGCTAAGTAATAAAAATGCTTTAGCAGTTTATGAATAATAATTTAAAAAAAACGACTGGGATCTTTTAAATTTTGATAAGCCATAGAATTACCAATTTTATTTAGTTCATAATAATATGAATTAAATTATAAGTTACAATTAAGAATATCAAGAAACAATAGAAAATAGTAGTTATTAAACACCCTCCGATAAATTAACCTAAGCAATGAATTTAAAAAAATCGATTTTACAAAATAAAACTTTATATTAACAGTCAATGTACAAAAAAAAAAATACTAACAATAATTTTAGATCAAAATATAAGAACTAATTATCATAGCATCCTACAATGTCTTAATATATGAAAGATAATAATTTAAGATCGCCATAAAATAATTAATAATATATTTCAAATAATGAAAGAAGCTAAAACTTGCAAATTTAGTCATTCACATAAGCAAATGATTAATATAATTACGAATAAAAAATAAAATAATTAAATTTCTAAACTGGGATAGGCCAAGAAAAAGTAGTTTAAATATAATATATTTATATATTAAATAATATCTAAATTTATATATTTATTTATTTATTTATTTATTTATTTATTTATTTATTTATTTATTTATTTATAAATAATTTTTTAAAAAATCTCATGAAAAAACATAATTTTAATAGAAATAATTTATAAATTATAATATTTAAATTTATAGAATAGCTAGAAATATGAAGATACGTAAGAGAGTAAAAAAAATCCTAAAAAGGTTAAAATAAACAGTCATAAAAGTATTAATTCTAGAAATGAGAAATTTAACAATAAAGAATAAGGAGTTTTAAATAAGGATGGGAAATATAATTATAACAATAAAATATGAATTATAAATATTGATTAAAAAAAACCTAAAAATATTGAATTTTAGTGTAAATAATTTGAATTATTAAATAGAATTAAAATTGTTTAATTAATATTTGTATGAATCCTATAAATAATAATAATATAGATTATAGACTTTTACTAAAATACTGTAATCAAACAGTATATAATTACTTATTAAATTAAAATATTGACTTTTATAATTTAAATAAAATAATTCTAGTAATAAAATTATAAAAATAATTAATTAATAATTTACCAATTCAATAAAAATATAAAATATAAGATAATTGATATATATAAAAATGGGTAAACTAATAAATTTAAAAAACAAAGTATACCCATAAAATTTAAATGATGCTTTTCAATATTCTGACAGACGTAATAAAAATTTAATGTCTTAGGTATTAAGTTCACAAAAAGGTTAAAATATTTTAATTTATGAAATTAAATTAATTATTTGAAATATAAGAAAATTAATGTATGGAAATTTAAAAAAATATTAAATATATATATTTTATTTTAGGTTTTTAAGGTGATAATTTACCTCCCAATTTTAGAAATGCAATTTAACATAGGAAAGCGACAAAAGTTGGCCCTGAAAAAAAAGGTATAACTTATAAATCTTAACTTAGTATATGTCAATGTTGTTCTAGGAAATTGGAAAGGTTTATTAAAATAAATTTATATGAATATAATTCATTGATTTTTTTATTTATAAAATATTTATTTTTATATTTTTAAAAAAAAGAGAAGAATTTAAGCTAAATTGTAATTATTCAGATCTCGCTTACTTAGGAAGTGGATACCCTTTGTATTTTTATTTTCTGAAATTTTGTGGATTTATACTGATTATTTTATTTCTAAGTAGTGGCTTATATAATATAATAACAAATTATTTTTTTGGGGATAGTTGTATGTCAAAAAATTACTACGAAGATGTAATTAAAAAACTATATAACATTTAAAAATAATCTTATCCTATATATTTTATATTTCATTATCGAAGGAATATATAAGCCAAGAAGAAGAAAATTAAATACTTATTTGTGAAAAAAATTGGATTACTTAGTTTTCAATAGCCAATAAATTTAATAACTAGTAACATATTTACTATTAAGATGTGCTAAATTTCGTATCACTTTTGTTAATGATTTGCTTTTTTTAGTATTTCAGGAAAAAAACTAAATAAATAGATTAGGATTGTGGTAAAATATTATATGATAGCACATAATATATGAAATAAAAAATTTATTTAATTAAATTAATCCCTAATTTTTAAAATTATATAATATATATTAAGATACTGCTGATATTTCTGCTTCAGACTATACAGTACTTATGAAAAATATACCAGTAGAATTTAATGCAATAAATAATGACTATGACGATGATATAAAAATTTTCATTGAAGATAAATTAATGAATGGAGAAGTAAAAGTAATAAACGTTAATTTGGCATATAAAATGTAGAAAATCACAAATTATAAAAAATAAAAATAAAATATCATAAATAAAAAAAAAAAGGAGATAATGTACATATACCAAAATAAAAGGCATAAAAATTTTACTCTAAAATAATTGGATTTTTAAATACAAGATATCAAAAAATAAATGGATGATCTTATTTTTCATTTTTTAGATGGTAAAGGAAAATAATTTATGAGCTAATTTTTTACAGGATGGTAATAAATATATTTACTTTAAACTAATAATCACGATAATTTTCAAAATTAAGAATATTCAAATTAAATTATAATTTTTAGGGCATTTATAACCTTAGAAACTGAAGAACAAAAAGAAAAAATTTTATAAAAAGTTTAAAAAAAAGGTATTTTTACTTCAAATAGCATTAAATATTAAGGTCAAAAAGTATAAATTGATTAAGCTCCTGTAATATTATTATAAATCAAAAAGAATTTATATTACATTTTAAAAACTTTATAAGATTTATAAGCTATTAAATTATTTACATTTTTTATTTTTATTAGGATCCAACTAACGTATTTTGGGAAAACCTACACATATCAAATTAAACATTTAGATAAATAAGATCGATATTGCTATTAGTTTTATGGGTGTTTTTTTGTTCACTGATTATAGTACCGGTTATGATTTGGCAAAATAATGTGTCTAACAAAGAAAATTAAATATAAAAATTATACAATCAATAATAAAATGGCGGGTCAACCAGCGAATTTTCAGTGTAAAATGTAATAGAATAGTTAAAAAATTAATATCTCGCAATAGCAGTTTCTCTTTTAATAACTTTTCTTAATTCAATTTCTTATTTCATCATTATTTTTTTAACTAACTCCGAAAAACAATGGACGAGAACACTTTACAACATAAGTGCTATAAAAAAATTAGCTTTCGTTTAATTTATGATATCTGCTTTGATAACTTTTATCATAGATTTGTTAGTTTTATCACCTGAAGAAAGTAAATTTTCTAAAATTTTTGGATCTGGAGGTTTAATTTACAACTAAAATTTTGTATTAATAATGAACTCAATAATTCCCTTTCTCAACGAATTAATTGATATTCCCTGGATTTACCGAAATTGGGAGAGAAAATATTTAGTTAATTTAGTTGACAAAGGCTACCCAATATTATACACTTAAACGGAACTGAATAATATATTTGAAGAGCCCGAATTTGACATAGTTAAAAGGTATTCAGATTGTTTATAAAGTATGTATTTGTGCGCATTTTATTCGCCTATTTTACCTGTAGGTATGATTTGGAGTATTTTGGGCATATTTTTGCATTATTGGATCGATAAGTATAATTTGCTGAGAAGAAGGGTTATAAAATACAATATGAGCTCTGATTTGTCCAGGGAAATGATAGAAATGCTAGAATTTGTTTTAATTATATATTGTACGGGAAATTTGATTTTTTGGATATTTATTTTGGAAGATTAAGAGGACAAAAGTTGCTCTATATGGTCAATTTTGGGAGTTGTAGTGGGGGTTTTACATGCCGCCCTTCCAATGGAAAAAGTGAGCGAATTTTTGTGTAAAGTTAAAAATGCTCCTTTTAATGAGTAAAGTTATTAAGAAGTAGAACTAGATTTTTTAACCGACTATGCGAGAGAAAATCCGGCTACTAAAAAAACTGCTACCGAATCATTTCTAAAAAAAATTGAATAAATGAAGGAAAAGGAATATTAATAAAAAAAATAAGAGTATATGTAAAAGCAATTTTAAAAATTTAATGAGTAGTTATAAAATAAAAATAGTAATAGAGATTTGTAAATTTTGTAAATTAATAATATAAACAAAAATATTATAAAAAGTAGAAAAATGTTTGAATTAATGAATATTGATCCAGATGCTTATTCTTATGATATTTTAAACTCAGAAAATAATTATAAAAACAGTGATACTTCAATTTCTTAAAGAATAAAGCCTCCTAAATTATATAATAAATAAAAAAATTAGTCATAAGATAGTGGATAAGTTTAAGAATAAAGCCTTATTGGTATTAATTTATTTATTTTTTTAGTTTAAAGTTATATAAATATAATAAATAATTAAATATAAAATTTGAATAGATGATAATAATGACGAAAAATAAAAATTTATATCTTAGAATAATGAGTTAAATTTGGAAAAATAAAATTAACCTTCTATCTCTATAAAATAGTTTTATAATTAAAAAGATAATAATAATCAGGATCAATTGTACATATAATAAATTAATTAGTAAAATATAAAATAAAATATTTAAATAAAACAGAGATGTATTAATTCGGAAGAAGATTAATAAAAAAATGAATATGTAACTGTTAAAGTGGTAAAATAAAATAATTAAAAATTGTCTACCTCTCCCAAAAAAAAATATTATAAGCCTTTAAGAAAAGAAATTTTTAGGTTAAAAAATTATGATCCTAAGATTCATAAATAAAATTCTATAAATGAATAAAATACCTAAATGCAAACTAATAATAAAAATATAAAATAAAGTACGGATTTATAAATTTTTGAAAATGAAGATAATAATAAAAATATGAAAACCTAAAAAAATAATACATAATAATTTGTGTCAGTTTAAGAAAAAGATAAAGAAATTCAAAAAACCTAAAAGGAAAAGAAGAAAAAAAGGAAAAAAAAGAAAAAGCAATCTAAATAATAGTCAAATTAAAATTCAGATAAAGAATAAAATAATTTATAGGATATAAATAAAGATATATAATAAAATTTTTAAACTGATGCTAATTATGTAGATACGGAATAAAATTTGTTATAAAAAAATAAATAGTCATTTATTCAAAATAAAGATTAAAATCAAAATCAAAATACAGTATTTAAACTTAAAAGAACAAAATAAAATATGTTTAATTTGTGATTAAAATTATAAAATTTTTATTGTTTTAATAATTAATAAATATCTTTTTTTTCTGTAAATTATCTATATATTAAGTAATTTATAATTATTTTATTCAAATTATTAATTATTTATTTTTTATTTATAAATTTAGAATAATATTTTTACAAATAAGCAAGTAAAATGTATTTAAAATTTTATTGAATTGAAATAAAATATTAATTTGTTAAATAATAATAAAAAATTAAAAAAAATTAAAAATAAAAGAAGGTTAGAATAAGTAAAATAAATAATAAAAAATAAATTGTAAAATGGATAGGAATTTTTAAAAAAAGTACAAAGATTTACTTCAAATTTCATAAAATATGATTAGCATAAATAAGAATTAAAACAATAAATTGAACAGTATCTAAAATAATGATTATGAAGTTGAAAATTTTTAAAATTCTTATAATGATAACTTTAATAATAATTTCAAAACAATTGATAATTATGAATAAGTTTTAAAAAAATAAAATACAAACAATTTTTAAAAATAGTTGTCTTATAACAATGAGTAATATACTTAAAATTTAAAGTAAAGGTAAATAAATGTAAATTACAGATAAGTTAATACCAGATTACAATAAAAAAATAGCTATTTTGATAAGCAATAAAATAATTTATAGAAGAAGAATAAAATAAGTTAGATAAAATAAAATTCTTAAAATAAATTAAGTGAAAAAGAGAAAAAAGAAAGATAATTAAATTTTTTAAAGCAAAGAAGTATATCAAATTAAAATCATTTGCGAGAATAAAATAAAAAAAACACATAAATTTTTAATTCGACATTAAATACTACAAGTTCCCATTTTCACAGTGATAAAAAATAAGACAATAATTTTTATTATAATCCTGGAATATAAAATAATGATTAAATTAATTCTAATAGTAAAAATAGAAAGAATTTTTTATCTTAGAAATTATTTGATAATTAATAGAATGAGAATGGAAAAATTAGATCCATTACAGATAATAAAAGTTAAAATTTGAAATATTAAAGTTTTATTTAAAGCAAGATCGACTAAAAAAAATAGGTAAAAAATTAAAATATATCTGGGATTTAGTAGGATGAAAATTAAAGCAGAAATAAAGATTATAATACTAGAAGAATGAGTATATAAACTTTGAATTCAAATTAAAATTTAAACAGTTTTAATAAAAAATAAAGTTTTTCAGTATAAAAAAATCAAAAAATATTTTATCAAACATCAAGTGGTTTTAAATAAAATAAATAGAATAATTATTAAGTTTAGAAAAGTAAAAAATATAAAAAAATTAATTATTTATACTTAATATAAAAATATAACTTATTTAAAAATATCATTTTTAAGGACCAAAAACTATCCATAAAAATTAAAGAAGTATAAGTTTCAAAGATGATTATATTCAAATGACAAATGAAGGTACTAATTATGGGTAAAATTTACTATTTAATTACCATTATAATTTAAATAATTAAATTAAAAGTACAATATAATAATTATTTTATTTTTTATATATGAAGGGATCAAAAATATAATTCACTTAATACTACATTATACTAAAATGATGTCACAATAATAGATGATCTTTATTATATGAATAAATATGAAGAATATTAAGAAAACGAAGAAAATGAATTATAAAAAAACAAGGAATAAAAAGAAATTAGTAAAAATAGTGCATAAAAAGAAAAAATTTATAAGAAATATATTGGCTCACAAGATCCTGAATAAGTACTTGATAATATTTTGGAACCTAATTAAGAAAATTATATGAAATTATTTGGATTTAAATTTAAATATTTTTGTTTAAATTGTAAAAACTAGTTCGGCCCAATATAGGTTTTTTTAAGATTTGAAAACCCTAATCCAGGCGACTTTAAAATTTTCTATAGTAGAAAAAATAATGCGCCAAGTAAAAATATTTTAAAATATAAAAAAAGCAAAATAAATATATAAATTTTATATTAATTAATAATAAAATTTTTATAATTATAAAGACATGTTTAGCAGTGATGGAGAAATAACGAATTAAATTTTCAAAATTTAAACAGGAAATACAAAAGAAATTTTTACAAATGATTACATATTTTTTTCAATGTACTGTTTACAAGATAACAATTTAGTTATTAAATTTAATTTTTCATCAGGACAAAAAAAATACTCATTAGATTAAAATTTTATGAAATCAAAATTAAAATAAGATAATGAAGTAAATTACTCTTAACATGATATAACATCAGTAGCTACTAGTGCTTAGAAATTTAAAAATATTTTGAATAGTATGTCATAATTATAATTATAATCGGAATATGAAAGAATTTAAAAAAAAAGAAGAAAAAACCATAAATCAAATATGATAAAACAAAATAAAGAATAAATAATATTACATTAAACATTGGTGGACGAAAATGAGGAAAATTTCAAGTCTACTTGTTATATGTAGCTTTTAAAATAATAGCAATATGATTTAAATAGAGAAAAGGAAATTGTTGTATAAAAAAAGAAATAGGAAATATCTGATTTAAAAACATAAGAAATTATAAATAAAGTTTAAGTTAAAGAAATTATAAAGGACTTTAATAAATATTAAAAATTAAAATATATTAAATTAACTAAAAAAAATATTTATGCAGCTTATTGGCTTAGTATATTAAAAACAGCTATATTGGCTAAAAAAATCAGAGATGCTTTTGTAAAAATAAAAAAAATAATATATAAATATATTTTTTACATATATATAAAAAAATATTTGTTAAAATTAATATATTGTTATCATATATAAAAGTAGATATTTATATTTTATTTATTCATATGACTTTATTTTTTTTAAAGGTATTATAAAAGTAAAGAATGAAGGTAATTAGAGATATGATTTTTGTTTTAAAGGGTCCTTTTATTAGATATAAAAGAAGATCTCATAAATTGGGTTTTGATCCCGAACATAGATCTTTACACTATGTTAATTCTGGTTTACAGTTATAAGCTAACTTTTATAAAGGAAAAATTATAGCTTAGGTGGAAAATTAGCTTGTAAATTTTATGCAAGATTACAGAGAACAAGGACTTATATTTAATAAAATGGGAAATTATTATAAGACAATCGTTATGGTATAAAACTTTTGGAAAAATTATATGACAAAAGTTAAAAATTACAAAAAGATATTTTGTAAAGAGTTTGAAAAAGCATTTTATGTCCTTTATCCCAAGGTTAAAAAAAAAAATATATATATTATATATATATTTAATATTTTTTAATTTATTTTTTTAATTTAATTTATATATTTTATAATTAGATTATAGGTTTTAATTCAAAAGACACTACTAAATAGCAAGAATTATTAAAAATGTATAGCAGATATGATGTAAAAGACAAAATTTCAGAGTCGTTTTTTAGAAATAAAGTTGCATAATACAGATAATAAATGAAAGGTTATTTAGAATTTAAAAGGAGTTTTACTAAACTAGAATTGCTTTAAATTTTTTCAACATCTGCTTTTGTATTCAGACCGGAAGAAGAGTAGAGTTTTTAGTAACGTCTATAAAGAGGAAGTATAGATGTTTAAGTCCAATAAATGAAAAAAATGTAAGAAAAACTACACTAAAAAGACTAAGAAAATAGCGAAAATCAATAAGATAATAAAAGTAATTAATTTTAAGACTATTAAGAGGCTATAAATAGGGCTCAAAAAATATTATAAGCATATAAAAATAAAGAAGAACCAAAAAGTGAGTTTTCGATTATTTAACCCAGACTTTTCAAGGTTATTGAGATTTTAGACATTGAAAAAGGGATTATAGAAGCTACTAATTATTTGAAAGAAGTAAATAACGAAATAAAAGAGGAAATTTATATTATTTCGGAAAAAATATAATAATAAAAAGAAGAAGAAGCTAAAAGATAAGCAGAAATTTTGGAACAATAATAGCTAAAAGAAAAAAATCAAAAAGGAGAATAAAAAAAAAAAAAGAGAAAGAAATAGTGAAAATTAAATTAATTAGTTTATACTACTTTTCATTATCATACATAGTATAATAAATATAATGATAAAAGAAATAGATGATATAAATGGCTTACATTTTTTAAACTTATATATATATATTTATTGTAAAATTTATAAAAAATTATTTATTTAGTTACTGTAATATATTAATTTTTAAATATATATTTATAAATTTCATAAAAAAAATGACCTAGAATGTTTCAATGTATTATATGGGGCTATATCAACTACACATGTTTCAAAAGTTTTATCAAATATTTTTTCTTATCCCTAACAAACTGGATTTTTAAATATAATTTAATCGATTTTGTCTTTATAACAATTTTTATTTCCTCTCTAACAAATTTCCGATAAGTTTAAAGCCCTTATATGCATACATGTCAATTATTTACAATTATTGTAATCAATTTTACTTCTTATACTATCATACATTATGGTTAGCTCGTATTTTAAAACCTTACGTAAATTTAATATAATTTAAAATTAATATACCTCAGAAATTATTAAAATTTAAAAAATATCCTTTTTTTAGGCATAAATGACATTTTTTTTATTAATTTACCTAATTAAAATGTTCTTGACCTTGTATTTTATTTGAACAAACTATAATTTCTTATTTTTTAGGTAAAAAAAAACTGGTTTCTTTATCTCCTAAATCACAGGTTTAAAATTAAACTACTTCATGAGGTTTAAATAAAAAATTGTATGACAAAAAGCCTTCCTTAAATTTTTTCCAGTCTCCTGATTATTCAAATTCTTATAAATATTTATCACATTTTTTTTACATTCTTTATAAAGTGTGTGAGATTTCTAAAATTCTATTTTTTTAAAAAATTCTGCTTTCATCTAAAGATTTTTAAGCCTCCATTTTATTTGTAATTTTAATTTTGTAGAAATATATTAGTTTATGTTATTTTTTAGCTATTTATGGTTTTTATTAAGTTATTTGGTTTTTATACAATTTTTATTATTAATCTTTTAGAATTGGGTAAAAATAAAATTAATAAATAACTAGTTAATTAAGTATTTTAAAAATAAAAATATTATTTAATTAACACCTCAAATAAAATTTTTAATTTTTATAAGTCCCAAAGATTTTTTTCTATCACTTATTTTTAAATTTTGTAAAAATACCACTTAAATTTAATATGAACAAATTATTATCTTACGAACAATATATAACCAAAATATACTTAACTACCATTTTATATATAACTTAATACAAAATTAATTTATAATTGGCGGTTTATTTATATATATAAAAAACCCTCCCAATTTCGTAGTTACCAACTTTTAATCTACACTGTATTAGGCTGAGTTGAATTTTAGAATAATCAAAAAAATAAACTAAATTATAAATTTCCCATAATAGTAAAATAAAAAATATTTTTTTTAAAAATAAAATTAAACTAAAAATAAAAAAAAAAATTTAAAGGAATTTATTTGAACTAAAATAACCCTCTAGTTTAACACAAAAATTAAATAAAATTAAAAAAATAAATATATAAACTACATAGTGTAAAAATTTATTAGCAATGGGTCCAAAAGCAAAATCAAAATAGCAGAAACAAAAATCAATGGCTTCTTATTTATAGAAATAAATATAGCAAAAAAATAATAAACTTAAAAATTCAGATAAAGATATTCAAAACAAATCTTTAAACGCCAAAAGAACAATTAAAAATATAGAACAAGATAAAAATAAAATTAAAGAAAAATTGGATGATTCATAAATAAAAGGCAGAAAATAGGTTAAAAAAAGTGAAGAATTAGAAAATGATAGTGATAGTGAAAATTAACATACAAGTAATGAAGAAGAATAAGATGAATAAAAGTCACAAAATTCAAGTGAAAATTCTGAATAATAAGTGGAAAATTCAGAGGAATAAGAGGAAAGTAGTGAAGATGATGATGATGATGATGATGATGATGATGATGATGATGAAAATAATAGCAATAATGATAGTAATAATAGCGAATAAAATAAATAAAGATAAAAAAGAAGTGCAGTTAAAAAAATAAAATCTTATAAAAAGTTAAAAAATTTGCAATATAAAGATGAAATTGACATTGATGAGGAAGAGCTTAATGGAGTTGATGATATTAATGAAATAAACGGAAATTAAAATGATAATTCTAAATTAATTAATAGTAAAAGCTATAATTAAGAAATGTAGGCCGATGAAGAAGAAATTTTAGATAAATTTCCTAAAAATTTAAGAGCTTTGGAAAAAATGTTAGAAAAAGTTAATGAAAGATTAGATCATTATAAAGAAAAGTATTTTGAAGAGTGGGAGCATGCTTAAAATAACAAATCTAATGTTGGTGATAATGCAGTCCCTATATGTGCAGATATAAGGTATTAAAAATTTATATATATATTAATATTATTTATAATTAATAAATTATTATTATTATATTTAAATAGTTATATAAATAAGTATATTAAATATTTTTTACATATTTTTATAGAACTTTTGATTGGCAATTTTTAAAAGATTAACAAATGAAACACGGTGGTAAAATGTTTGATGTAATTATGATGGATCCTCCTTGTAATTAAAAATTAAAAAAATTTAATGATGAATAATTTTTAATAAAAATATTTGAATATAATTATACATATTTCAAGAAAATATTTATAATAAAATTTTTAATATTATTTTAAATATTATTTTTAGGGTAACTTAGTACCAGTTAGCCTTCAAGAGGAGTCGCTATTGCTTATGATAGTTTAGTAGATGATATAATTTAAAGCATGCCAATTTAAACTTTATAGAACGACGGCTTTATATTTATATGGGCTATTAATGCAAAATACAGAATTTCGGTTAAAATTATGGAATAGTGGGGTTACAAATTAATTGATGAAATCGCTTGGGTAAAAAAAACAGTAAATGGAAAAATAGCCAAAGGACATGGATTTTATTTATAACATGCAAAAGAAAGTTGTTTGATTGGTGTTAAGGTAATTATAATTATAAATAAAAATATCATAATTTTAAATTTTAATATAATATAAATTTATTTAACAAGTAAAAATCCTAAATTAGATTAAAAAGTTTATATATTTTATAAAAATATTTATTAATTTATTTATGTATTTAACAATTTATTAGGGAAATGTTGATATAGAAAGATTTAAAAAAAATATAGCTAGCGATATTATTTTCAGTGAAAGAAGGGGGTAAAGTTAAAAGCCCGAAGAAATATATGAGTATGCTGAATAATTAGTTCCAAATGGTAAAAAATTTACACATTAATAAATTTTTAATATAAATTTATATATTTACTATAATATTTATTATTATTTTTAGGATTTTATTTGGAAGTTTTTGGAAGAAGGAATAATTTAAGATCTAATTGGATAACAATAGGAAACGAACTTTGATTATAAATTTTAAATTATATATTATATAGTTTTGATTTAAAAATAAAAATATTTATTTATTAATTTTGTTCATACGAGTTAAATATTATTTAATTAATTAGAAATTTTGTATAATTTAACATTTATCTTTTGTGGTTATTATATTTAGCTAGTTTATATATATTAATTAATCATTTTAAATATTGGTTAAAATTCTTATTATGATCAGTATTGATACCTTTGGTTTATTGTTCATTTTAAATTTTTGTAATTTTGTTATCTAAATCTATTTCTTGATCATCCATGGGTTTTATATAAAAATAATGCAATAATATGAAAATTAATGCCATAAATAATTATTTTTTTAAGCCAAATTTTAAAAAAAATTTCCCTATCATAGCTCCGCTAAATCCAGCTTTAACGCTAATATAAAAGAAATGAAGTAATTTTAGTTTAAGAGGTGTCAATTTTTTCAAGTTTTTTTATCTCATTTACTTATTAAATTCTGACTCTTTTTTGTTAAAATCTTCTAATTTAATTATTTAAGGTTATTTTTTTAATTATAACATTTGCTAAACTAAATCTAGATCTTAATAAAACCTTAATTCAACTATTTTATCATCATTTATTCTATATTAAAATTAAATTTAAATCAATAATATTTTTTTTTTAATAAAGAATATTACTGAATATATATGGCAGTATTAATATAAGTCTATAATTTTTATTCGCTATTTTTTAAAATAAATTAAGTTTTTCCTGTGATGACGGAAACATATTAATTTGGAAAGAATAACTAATGACTTTTAAATTCCATTTTTTCGAAATTTTCATTAATATATTAAAACCACACTTAAAGATAATTTTTTAACTCATCTTTCGATTTTATTATTGAGTGGTTTGAATTTCTAAAATTAATTATTTGGTTGGAAATAAAACTCAAAATTTAAAGCTAATCCTAATTTTAGTAACTTTGTAAAAAGTTATTCACCAATATTTTATTTTTTTCTATTTATTAGACTTTTAAATTTTAAGAACGGTCAGAATTGACAAAATTTTATATGGGCTCTAACAATAACTCTGTCTAATTTTTTTCATCTATAAAAAATTCATCAATTTCAGGAGAAATTTATTTTAATTTACTATTTTATCCTTTAATAGAAGCAGTATAAATTTTCCACTTTTACAAAATTTTATCATTTTTAAGATTAAATAATTCAAGACTAGGTATAATAATATTATTTTGATCAACATATCTTTTATATTGATTATCTTTTAATAAAATTACTATTTTTTCTTCATTTTAACTGCCAGTTTCTGGTTATTTTTCTTCTTCTTTTTCATTTTCTGTTATATAATGGTTTACCATTTATTATTTGTATTGTAATTCTCTTGTATTTTTTAGGTATTATAAGTATTTTTATTAAATATTTTATTATCCTTCTATGACCTCTGCATCTCCTATTTATATAGATGAATTTTCTTCAAAACATTTTTAGTTTTCTTATAACCAATTATCTAATTTAAGAAAAGATTATTCCATTTTACTATTTTTATTATTTTAATATTTTTTAATAAATTTGTAAATATTTAAAATTTATATTTTATACAACTTTTAAATATTATTGATATGATTTATTTCTCAGAATATATTATATTTATTGAGCATTATTAATTAATATAAAAGCTCATTATAATAAAATAAAAAAACACTTAGTTTTAGTATAAGAATCACTAGATTTAATTTAATTTATATATAGAACTTTCAAAATTTAAATATTTCAATAATTTTAATTATAATAATTATAAATATTAATAAATATTAAAGAAAATCGAACATATTTTCTAAATGTTGATAAAATAAAAATAATAATAGTACAATATTTAAAACAATTGTTGATAATTATTTTCAATTAGCTATTATAATAATTATGATAGGTAAATCAATATTAAAAATTATATTAATTATATTATAATAAAAATAAACAGAAAATCAAATAAACTTTGATAAAAAAGTAAAAAAAAAATAATATTTTATTCAAAAATATATAAATTATTTAACAATAAAAAAAAATATATTTAATGGAAAAAACGAATAGAATAAATCCTGATAATAAAAATTCCTAATTTTTAAGTATTAATTATAAATATAACTACCTGTAAAATCTGGACTATAAGAAAATTTAATTTAATGAACATATTTCTTTAAAAAAATCAACTACAAATATAAAAAATACCCGTAGTTTTAATCATAACAGTATGAATAATTATAATGACAGCTTAGTAAGTATAAATTTAGACAAAAATCAATACGTATTAAATGAGAAAATAATCAAATAATGGTAATAATATAAGCATAGATTCTTATTTTATTATTTATTTTTAATATTAATTTTGTAATATAAGCCAAAAAAGTGAATATAATTGGATAATGTAAATGTTTCATAAAAAGAAAATAATGACAAGAATGTTATAAATAATATAAAATAGAAGATATAGTGTATTTTTAAAATAAAAACATTTTTAGTTAATAAATGATAAATCTGATTAGAAAAGTAGTAACTTATAAAGAAATTTAAGTTCCTCAAATTAATAAAATGACGGAAAATTTAACATTAATTTTTTCATTTATATGAATAAAATTTTTTAAGGATAAAAAATTAAAAAAAAAGGAATTATTAAGTTCATATTAAATAAAATGCCTATTATTTCTAGTTAAGGTAAATTTAAGTTGATTTGGGACATACTTATTATTACATCCTTATTTTTTACATGGTTTTATTTTCCTCTTACTATATGTTTTCATGCATATGATTTGTAAGTCAATATTTATGGCTTAATTTCTTTTATAATATTAATGATAGTTGACATTTTTTTTATACAATTCAATACTGCTTATGTGGAAAAAGGTGAATATATTTTAGATAAGTTAAAAATAAGAAAAAACTATTTTAAAAATGGTTTTAAATAAGACCTTTTTATTTTATTATGTTTTATTGTTCACTTTCTTTTCTAAATTTATTATGCAAGAAAGTTGGATTTAAATTAGTTAACAGCCTAATAGAACACTATCATTTCAATATTTAATTGTCTTTTTTTGAGTAGTTTTCTTAAAATATAATAAATTTAAAAAATAATTAAAGATTTGGAAAATAGAGTGAATTTATCACCTAAATAAATTTTTTAAATTGACTTGCTAAAGCTTTTTTAGCTTATTATGTTTGTGTCACATCTTTTTGCCATTTTATGGATATTTGTAGGAAAAATAGATTAATAAAATTAAAGTACATGGATATAGAACGCATAGATATAGGATAAAGTAAAAAATAATGAATATTGTTTTTTTTTCATAAAATAATATAAATATTTACTATTAAATATATTTAAAAAAACAATTATTAATAATCAATATATTATAGCAATGGTACATATAGTATTTGCACAGTTACTATTTTGTAGTAGTTATCATGATAACTGTTGGTTTTGGTGATATTAATCCTACAAATAATATAGAAATAATATTATGTATTATTACTATGCTTATTGCGTGTGGGGTATTCGCTTATGTTGTAAATTTATTTATATTTGCTAAAATACACACTAATAATATACTTTTATTCCCATAATCTTATTTACCAAATTTTAATTAAGGTATCAGCTATTGGAAACATATTATTAGAAATATAATTAAAATAAAAATTGATTTAAAAAAAACTTTATGTAATTAATTCTTTTATGGTAGAAAAGAAAGTGGATAAATAATTGTAATTTTTTTATATAAATTTGTAACTTTTATAAATATTTTTATTTCCTAACATTATTTAACTAGGTAGTAACAGGTTAAAGAGTATTTGTAATATTTTTGGAAAGAATATGATTTAGAAAATAAAAATCTAGAAAAAGAAGTTATTGATTAACTTTCTTTGAGTTTGAAAAAATAGTTACTTTTAGATGCAAATAAAATTATTCTTAAACACTCATAGATTTTTTAAAATTTTAGTGACATTTTAATTTCTTTAACAATTCCATTAATATAAGAGGAAAACTACCCACCTGGAGTTTAAATAATGGATTCTGAATCAAATACAAAAAATTCTATTTATTTTATTTAAAAAGGAAATATTAATGTTTTTTCATCTTATGATAAGGACTGCAATAATAAATTAATGACCTTAAATAGTGGAAAGTAATATTAAATATAATTAGTCTAAATAATTTTAAATATTTTAATATAATTTAATTAATAGATGTTTTGGCAGTTATGAATTTTTTTGTGAAGAAAACCTTTATCCTTATAAATATTACTCTTAAGATTTTGTTCAAATCTTAAAAATCGACCGAACGCCATTTATTAAATTAATTTAATAGTATTCAAAAGATTTTGAGTACTTTTCCCTTATAAAAGATACATTAAAAATAAATTAAAATTATGCTATAACAGGCCTTTTTTAATGTTAATCATGTAAATCACATTAACATTCAATTATATAATGTCCTTATCTTCATTTTATACCTAATAAAGTGGTTATTTCTTTATACTAATCTTATTCAATTGAACAGTTTAGGTTAAAAGGAATAAGTAGAAAACCTTATAAAAAATTCTAGACCTTTAAAAATTACATACCAATTAACTATTAGTGGATTTAATTTTTTGATAAAGAGTAAGAATTTTTGAAACTTTATATTGATTAGTATTTATTTAATAATAATTAATAAATGGAGCAATATGAGGATAATATATATGTTAATATAAGTAGTTTCAGCGAAAGTTAAACTAGTAGTTCAGAATATGATAGCTTTTCAGCTAAAAGTGGATCATCTGCTTCTATTTAGTCTAAAAAAAGTGATAAAAACTTAAAGATTAGTAACTCATATAAAAATCTCTAAAATTATGAAAAATAAGAATAAAAGGATTTAAATAAGGAAAATACTTTATATAGAATTGAAATTGTCTAAGAATAAGATGAAAATAGTTTTAATAATTCATCAATTAACAGTTTATAAAATAATAATAACGTTAAAAAGACAGAAATTGATAATAATTTTATGAAATCTTAAAATATAGATTAATCTAAAAAAATAATTTTAAATTAAATATTTAGGTAAAATTGTTTGATTGTTAATTATATTAAAAATAATATAAATATTATAATTTATATATTTAAATTTGTTAGCAAATAAAATTCAAATGCCTATATAGATAAAGAAACTGAAATGAATTAAGATAAAATAGATTAAGATTTCTTTAACGAAGTTTAATCATAGACATCTATAGAATATCTACCATAAAATAAAAATAAAGTAAAATTAAAATAATAGTATTTATTTTTGATAAATTTAACATATTTCATTAATTTATTTTATGAAATAGCTTCAAAGAAAATCTTAAATTGATAAAGATAATGAGGATAAATTAGAAAATGATAAATAGTTTTAATTTACTAAAAAAAAGAAATAAGTTTTTAATTTAAATACTTCTTAATACCCGACAAGTAAAAAATCTTTAAATAAAATGGGTAAATCTATTGGTTATCAGATTTTAAAAAAAACAAGTACTAAAAACATAGATAAACCCATTTATTTAAAGCTAAATTTCAATAATTAAATGGCATAAAGTCTAAATTAAGCAAGGAAATTAAATTGTAATCAAAAAATAATCATAAATTTATAATATTTTTAATATTTAATTACTTTTTATAATAGTTTATAATAATTATTAATATTTTTACTATACAGCTTTTAAAGTGAGCAATAATTAGTAGAATTGTATGAACTAAGCAAAATATAATAAACATTTTGATAATGATAAATAATAGTAAATACAAAAATAGTAGACATAGTTTTTAAATATAGGTCATATGTTATAAAGCTAAAAAAAAAAAAGTTATTAGTCAGTTCCAGATTAAGAAAATAAAAATCATTCAAATTCAATAACAGATAAAAGTTTATTGTTAAAAAAATAAATGAGCAATGGTTCATAAATCCTTTCTAGTTTTAAAATAATAAGTAACAGTAATAGTAACACTAACAATAGGAATAGCCTTAATAAAATAAATTATAATTAAAGCAAAATTTATCAACATAATAATATACATGAGGACCGACTATTTAGCAAATTATCAGATTTAATAAATGAAAAGTTAGCAAATATGGTAGAAAATATAAAAAAAGATAAAAATTGTCATGATGAATTATTTATAAGCGATAAAATTTAAAATGATAAAAATTATAGTTGTGATTTACACTTTTTCGACTATAATTTTGATAAGATGAAAGATTATTAATAATACTTTTAACATGGAAATCACATTAATGTGATTGAAAATTTAAGATAATAATAAATATTATAATATAATTCAGAAAACCCAGCATTATAAAAAAATAAACTATAAAATCGTGATTATTTACCTACAAAAGAAAGTTCGATTTAGCTTTAAAGTAGACATAATGTCAAAAATTAACTGCCATACAATAATTTATATTTTAAGAAATAAAACGATGGATAAACATCTGAAGAAAGAATAAACACTGATTAAACTACATTACAAGGTTAATTCTAAATAAATTCCGCAATTCCATAATCACATAATCAGTTATAAAATTTTTAATAAAAATAAAAAAAATTAAAGGTAAAAAAACAACTTCTATAAAAAAATTCATTATTTCGACTACCCCTAACCTCCTCTGATTAAAAACTTTTAGCTTTAAATGAAAAAGTAGGATTTTATAATAATTAAGACACAAATATAAATTAACAATATTCCCCAAAATAAAATGAATCATTATAATAATTATTAACATAATAAGTTTAAATATCTGACAGTTGCAGAGAAAATGATAAAAGTTGTTTTATTAAAAATTCTTAAGAAAATCACAAGTCATCTAAAATATTTCCTTTATAGATGAACTAATAAATTACAGAAAAAGACGAAAATATTAATAATAGCTTATAAAATATCAGGCCTAACTAAGAAAATTATTTACAATAAAACATTAAAAAATAAAGAAGTTTATTTTATTAAAATAATTAATTGCCTAAATAAATTATAGATGGATATAATAAAAATAACAGTAAAAAATATTTAAATGATAATGAAAATAATTATAAAATTAAAATTGATCATTATGATTAATGAAGCAATTTATTTAATTTATAAATTAAAAGATTGAATAAAAATTGTTTAATTAATAATTATAAGGAAAAAAAATTGGCATTTTATTCATTTTATTAATTTTTTACTTAATTACACTTTCGCTTATACATGTATATTAAAAATATTTATATAGTAAAATTTATCTAAGTACATATATGATTATTATTATAGTATAATTTTTTATTGTAAATTTAATATATTTATTTATTTCAAATTTTAAAAATATTTTTTTAAATTTTTAAATCAATATTTTACTTATGTTAAGCTAAATCTTAAATAATAGGAATTACATCATCACTTGTTTCAGTATTTTTAGTTAAAGAACCCTAACCTTTTAAAACAAATCTGTTACCTATTTTTTTAAATTCACACAATATCAATCCATTAGATATTTTATCTTTTATTATATCTAATTAGAATCTATATAAAAAATTAAATTTATTTTTTATTTAAAACTTCGCATATTAATAATAGAAAAAATTTATATATTAACTTAAATACATAGGCGCCCCAAATAAAATTTTTTTCGCCCTTGGAGTATTCCAAGGTGGAATTTAAAATATCAATTTTTAGTACCCACCTCGGAAAAATTTCCAGGGTAGGAAATTTTTAATGTTTTTTTTTTTAATTTTTCAAATAAACATTATTAAATTCAAAATTTAAAGGTAAATTGATATATTTAAATAAATAAAAATTAATTTAAAAATTTTTAAGCGTATATAATTTATCTTGGTTTTTATATTTATTTTTAATAAAAGTATTTTTACACAAGATAATAATATTTATCTTCATTTTTAACTATTTTTATTATTTTGACCATTTTACCATTTTTATGGTTGTTTTATATATTAAAATTCTGCATATATAAATATATACTAGTATTTTATTAATAAAAATTTTGTTAAAACAATATTATTTTCCACCTTGGAATATTCCTATTTTTTTATATAGATATACTATTTTACCTGCAAAATTCAGTTTCATCTATTAAAAACTTTAGAGCTGCATTACTAAAATCATTAAAGTATTATCCTTTTTCTTAAAAGCTAATAAAAATCCATATAGATTCGACATTTTTATCAAGATCTTTTAAGTAAAATACAACCTCTTCTTAATATATCTCTCTTTTAATAAAAATTATTTAGATTTAAAATAGAAAATATTAATTATATATAATTATATTGTTAGTTTATAGAAATTAGTAAATAAATAAAAAATAAATAAATTAATTAATTAATTATAAATAAGCATATATTACTAATCCTATTTCTTTTTTCCTTCTTTTATTACTTGTTACCCATAATGTAAAATAGATTTTGAAGAATTTGATGGATTTGTAAATGAAATATTATCTTAAATTTCTAAATCTTTGTTGAAGGTTAAAATATTTAAATTAAGGTCTAACTTAAATTTTGTGGACCACTCAAAAGCCAAATTTAATTTTTCATAAGCTTAAGGTATCAATGGTACCTCGTCACCTTATAAGAGTCTTATTTTTGAAGCTGAATTTTCCGGTTTAAAATTTAAAATATTTTTTATGCTTTCATTTAACTAAATTCCTGATTTAAGTATGTTATTCTTTACCATGTCATAAATCTATTTTATTTATATAATTTTTCAAATAATATTTTAAAAAATTAATATAAACTTATATTATATTATATAATAAAATATACTATAATATATAAATTGGAATTACTAATAATTTTTTATTACATCTAATGTGTTGTAAAAGATATCCATATCTATAAGACTCCAAAATTCCGATTATTTTACTAAAAGATTTACAAAATGCAGCTTTTTACCCTTAATTCTTTAAGTTTAAGATTATTTACAAATATATCCTTTATTATATATTTTTAAATTTCCAGAAAGAATTTAGGCCATATCATCTTAAGGTGTGGAAACTATAAAAGCTATCGCTTTAATGTGATTTGGTATTTTAGGAAAATAAATATTTATTATCGCGTTTTCATTTTTCTAAAAATTTATTTATGAAATTATTAAAGTTGTTAATACTTAATTTTAATATATTTATTATATATAATTTAAATAATTATAAAATTTTTAAATTACAAAATTTGAATTGTAATGAACAAATTTTTCTGTTGATCTTTAATTCTAGTAGTTTATTATGGAATCGACATCCCCATAATGATTTATAAAGGCACACTTTTTTTAATTAAAAAATAATTGTTTATTTCATTTAATATAAAAGTTTTTTATTTATATAATGCATAATTTTTTTAATTATTTATATATAATATAAAAACTATTGAATTAAATATAAATATTTTTACATTTAAATCTATTAATTAAGGTTCTTCTTCTGGATTAATATGCTATTTATTAGAGAGTCGTTTAGTTTACTAATGAGTTGTACAATAAAATTCGACAGTTATTTTTGAAAGTTTAGGAAAAATATTTTAAGGCTTAAAAATATTGTCCAGTTTTTAATTATCTTCTTTACTTTATTCGACAATTTAATTTAGCTTTTTTTTAGTGGATTCTAGTTCTGTTATGGTGTGCTAGCTGCTGGACTTGAAATCTATCTTTTATTATTTTAATTTTTCTTATGTTTTTTTTAGTTCTTCTTTTAGTTTTTTTTCAGAAATTTCTAATTCTTAAATCTTTTAAAAATAAAATAATTAATAAAAACAAAACTTATTATTTCTTTGTCAAACAAAAAATTATTCATAAATTTTAACTAAGTAAAAAAATGTTTTTTGTACCTTTTCTACCATGTTTTTGCTATCTTTTTTTAAGTTTTCGATTTTTTTTGTTAAAATATCGTTTTAATCTTATAATTAAGATATTTATTCTTTATTTTTAGAGCTTTACATCTTACTTTATTACATTTTCACATTTAATTCATTTAATGTTTATTATGTTTACTTATAGTTTGAGCTTAACATACTATTTCTATTAAGTTAATTTGAAAGTTTCATGTCTTTATCTTTAATTTCATTTATTTTAATATCTACTGTATTTTAAAGTTATCCAATTTTATCTTTTTTCATTGAGATTTCAAATTCATAATCCTGCTTCTCCAATTTATATTCCTATTCCAATTCTTATTTTTCTATTTCTAAATTGTTTATTTCTTCATCTTTTTATTAAATATCTTATTATAACTTTTAGACTGATTTCTCTAAATCATTTATTTTTTCGTTTTTTTTATCCAAAAACGATCCAAAATCTTGATAACACTTTTACCAAGTTTATAATTAATCTTTTATATTATTCAATAATTCATAAATATCATAAGAAATCTAAAAATATTAAATAAATATTAAATACAATAAAATAATTTATAATGAATGTTTTAATTTTTTACTCTTTTGAAACTTGGGTTATATTAAAAACTAGCATAATATATTTTAAATTGTTATAAAAATTGATCTATATTATTATCAACTTTCTACTTAAAATCAATTTTAAATTTTTACACAGTTTATAAAATTTTTTCTAATTCAAAATCTTTAGTTTATTTTTTTAAAACAGGTTACTTACCAATATCAATTTGTTCTTCTAAATTCTACTAATAATTTAACAATATATGTTTTTACATGGAGTTATTTATTTCATTATTATTTTAGCTATTTTCAAGCTATATTTATTTTTCATACTATAAATACTATTAATTATTAATATCATTATATAAATTGGTATTTTCATTATAATCTGTAAAGCTTACTTTACCGTTATTATTAGTTTAGGCATTAATTTGTGTATTTGATTTTTAACTTTTTCTAATATTTTCTGTGTTTTTTGGACTAGTAATTTAGGAATTATGTGAAAAATTAACCTATTTTTTTTAATTATTTTTAAACTATTTTTATTATTGTTAATTATTTAGTTAAATATTTTTTAAATCACAACTTTTATCCCCACTATATTTTGAATCTAAATATTCTAAAGACTGACCTTATTCTTCTTGTTTTTATTTTTGAGGTTTTGGTATAAAATACTAGTCTAAATTTTATCCTTATTATTAATTTTCACTATTTTAGGAGTAACTATTTTAAGAATTCTACATTTTTTATTTTTATTTTTAGCTATAAATTTATTTATTTTTCAGAGAAGGGTTAACCTTTTTATCTTTAGAACTTCCACCATTATTTTTGTTAAAAGATGTAAAATTTAATTTTGTACTATTATTATCATCATCATTTTACATATACTATTTTTATATTTCCATATATGTGGTAAAAAGGTTATTATCTAACTGAATTCCAGGATTTTTATACTAATATTTAGTTACATCTTAATTATTTTTTAAGTCATTATAATAAAGTATGATTCTATAAGCTAATTTTTCGGGATCGGGATAACTTTAAAATAATAATGATGACCAAATTAAATTATTTCCATTTCTAACCTCAAAAGCTCCTATTTTATTTTTTTAGTTAACAATAGGAATTCCAGATATTTAGGCGTTTTAACAAATTTTTGTTATAGTTCGGTAACATTCATTATAAAGTTTTTCGAAAAAATAGTCTTTTTATTAATGTTAATTTTGGTGTTCTTAACAATTGGAACAGTACTCGATTGAAATGGAAATTTGTTCTTCTTTATTTTAAAAATGATTCAAATAATTTTCTTTTTAGTTCTGATTTTGGAATAAATTTTCTGAAAAATAAGTTGGGTTTTTATCTTTATGATTTTAGAAAATTTTATTGATTGAGTTAACTTGAAATGCATTACTTTGAGTAAATTGTTATAAAGATTATTTTTCATTTATATTCATTAATTACTAAAATTCTTTGCTGAAATAACTATTTTTATAACTGTTGTTGCTGTTATTATCAGATTTTGTATTATTAAAACTAGTCAGATTTTATTACCAATTCTTATTTTTATCGTAATAATTATTCGTGTTAATTCTAAAATTTATTGCACTATTAGTGGCATTAGGCCTTTAAGATGAATAAGGCCTATTTTTTAACAATTTATCACTTTTTTAAGAATTTTCAGGGTTTTATTTGTAAAAATTATTTTGAAATTATTTTTATTAATTTTAATCAATTCTTTTTTACTCTATCTTACTTCTATAATCATCCATTCTTTCCTAAAGAGTAAAAAATATAAAATATACTAATATCTATAAATTTATTTTCAATATTTATTTATATTATTTTCTAGATTATTATTGATAATAAAAAAAAATATAAGTATATTATTATTTAGTTTACTATTTTTTTGTTTAATAAAGATTTAATTATTTATAAGTCTAATGTTTGGACTTAAAATTAGTTATGTTTTTATAAAAAAATAAGCAGAAAATATAACTTAAGAGTTTTACATTTAAATTTTATAAAGTTAAATAAAAAAAATCACAAAAAATATAATTGAATTTATTATTTACCTTATATGTTTTGTCCCTATATTCTTATGATGGTGGTGGTTTAAAAAAATCTTAGTCAATTTTTTTGTGACTTGTTTTTCTACTCAAAATATTATCATGACTTTTTCTAATGTTGATAGAAAATGTTTTTATTTTTTCAGATTACGGAGTTTTTATTCTAACTTGTTTTTTAGATAGCGATTATTATTATTATTGCATTTTATATTATAATTTATAGAATTTTAATTTAAAAATTTATAATTATACTTCTTTATTTGGAAATTATCTTGTAATTTTTATTTTGTTTTTTAATTTTTTTGTGTTTAATTTCTAAAAATTAATTATAAAAAAGTCAATAAATTTTAATTAAGCGATCCGTATTGATAAAATCAAATATAATATTATATTATTTTTTACTATTTAAATCGTATACATATGAGAATTGAGATTTGCGGCTTCTTATTTTAATGCAAAAAAATAAAAAATAATTACTTAAAATTGAAATATATTTGTAAATAAAAACTAAATATTTTTTTAATTATATAAAAATATATATTATATAATTTATATTAAATGTTGAAAACAATATATTAAAACCCGTACAATTATACATTTTGCAAAGATTTTTATTTTATTGAATATGTATTTTATGCTAGTTTGTTTATATTTTAATATATGTAGGTGTGTTTTTCGTACAAAAATATAAAATTGACTAATTACTTATTTGTCCATATCAATTTACTTATAAACACTAACAAAAATATTATAATTATTATTTTTAATCACAGTAAATTTAAAAAGAAATTAATAGTTTTATTGAAATTTAATAAAAATATAAAAAATAGATTGAATTAATTAACAATATAAAAAAATAAGTGAAAGAAAAAAAATAAAAACAAAAAAAACAAAATTTTGCAAAATAAAATAAAAAAAATTATTTTATTCGTTATAAAATATAAAACTAAATCAATAATAAGAATATTTAAAATTCAAATAAAAATAAATTAAAAAGCGAAAATTAATGTAAGAAAAATTGACCCGAGAACAATTTTTAGAAAGAGCAAAATAGAGAAATTTAGAATTAGCTACAAAAATTAAAGATGCTGCTTATCATCATATAGATTCATTTAATTATATGGTTGATACTGGTTTTTAAGAAATAGTTAAATACATGCCCCCTGTAGAAATTATAAACGAAAACAGAGAAGATAAAAAATCATATTTACCTTTCAAAAAAATGACAATTTATTATGAATCTTTAGAATTAGGGTAAAAAAATTGGTTTTTATCATTTTTATTAAAAATTAATCTTCTAAAAGATCTATCAGAATTTTTAAGAAATTAAGAATTATTTAATAAATAAATAATTAATTAATTAAATAAAATTCAGTTTGACCTCATTTTTTAGGGCATATATAAATTATTAAATATACATTTTCTTTTATATTAATATGCATATATACAAATTTTCTGAAAATTTTTTTATATATATATTATTTTAACCTTTTTAAAAAACCAATTTTCAGAGAGCCAATTAAATCTCAAGCAGGAGTTTAAATAAAAGACAGTAGACTTTTACCTTTTGAGTGCAGAGTGGCCAAAAAAACCTACGGGGCCCCTTTATACGCAACAATTAACAGAGTTATAGACGGACAATCAGAAAGAATTAAGGTAAATTTGGGAGATATTCCAGTTGTAGTAAGGTCTTAAAACTGCCACTTAAGTAAAATGAGCAATTATTAACTTGTTCACGAAGCCCACGAAGATAACAATGAATTTGGAGGCTATTTCATTATTAACGGAAATGAAAAAATTTTTAGAATGTTGATTTTACAAAAAAGAAATTACCCTATCGCTTTTACTAGAGGGGGGTATGTTAACAGAGGTCCTAATTATACTCACTTTGCTTGTCAGGCTAAATGTACTAGACCTGATTTGTATTCGAAAACTATTACTTTACATTATGTTGTAAAATAAATATAAAAATTAATGATATTTAAAAATTTTAATAATAAATAAATATGATATTAAAATTAATAAAAATTAATTATAAGTAAATAAATTAATGTTTAGGAATTTAAATGATTATCAGTTTTTATTATTTATTTCCAAAAAAATAAAGATTTTTTTTTAAAAAAAAGATAGAAAATTTAAGTATTTAAAATTAATTTTTATTTTTTAGTCTGATGGAAACGTATTTTTAAGAATTTTGCACAGAAAATAAGAATTTTTGATTCCCGTAATTATTATATTGAAAGCTTTAGTAGAGGCCACTGATATTTAAATTTATAACAGATTAGTTTAAGGTTAAACCCATAAAAGTGCCATTCATGATAGAGTTGAAGTTATGATAAGAGGAGGAAAATCTTTAGGATTGCAAAGATAAGACGAATGTTTGGCTTATTTAGGTAAATAAATAAATTAATTAAAAAAATAAATAAATAATTTTATTAATAATAAAATTTAAAAAAAAATTATTATAAATACAAATTTTCTGTAATAAATATAAAATATTATTGAATCTAATATATATTTATATAATAAAGGTAAAAATTTCAGAATCGTTTTAAATGTTACGAACCCGGAAATAAATGACAGATAGGTCGGTTAAATGTTTTTAGATGAAAATATTTGTGTACATTTAGATAATGGAATGGATAAATTTAACTTTATTAGTTTGATGATTTAAAAATTGTATGCTTTAGTTTCCGATGAAATTTTACCTGATAATTTGGATTCTCTTTAAAATTAAGAATGTTTATTACCAGGACATTTTTATATGATGTTTTTAAGAGAAAAATTAGAAGAATCTTTATTTGCATTCAGATCCAAAGTATTTAAAGATGGATCCAGGGCAAAAGATGCTTAAAAAACAAAAGGTATAGATTACGTAGCTAGAACTATGAGTTAAGTTTCAGGAGTTGGAAAAAAAATAGAGTATTTATTATCCACAGGAAACTTAAAATCCAACACAGGTAAAAAATATTATTAAAACAATAAAAGTTTTTAATTTCTAAAACGAATATAAATAAAAATTTAAGTAATTAAATTTTTTTAAAGGACTGGATTTAATGTAAGCTAAAGGTTTTGCAATTATCGCTGATAAATTAAATAATATGAGATTTTTATCCCATTTTAGATCTATTCATAGAGGAGCCTATTTTGCTGAAATGAAAACTACTACAGTAAGAAAATTGTTACCAGAATAATGGGGATTCATTTGCCCAGTCCACACACCAGATGGTGGGCCATGTGGATTGCTATAACATATAGCTGCCGAATGTAAACCTTTAACAAGGTATAAAAATAATAATAATATATTAAATTTTTTATTTAAAAAAAAATTAGCTTACTTTTAAATATTTAAGCAAATTAAATATTTTTATCGTATACGAATTAAATATTTTTATCATTAAAGAATTAAATATTTTTGACATTAAAGAATTAATTATTATTATTATATACGAATTAAATATTTTTATCATATACGAATTAAATATTTTTTTTTAAAATTATTAAGATAAAATTATAACCCTGCTAAACATGCTGATATCGTTTAAGTTTGTGTAGAATTAGGAATGACCCCCGGTGTTAATGATTTAAGTATTGTATATAATCCTGATAATTATAATGTTTTATTAGATGGTAGAATTATAGGTTATATTGATGAGGATTTAGTTGATGAATTCGCTAAAAGTTTAAGATATCTAAAAGTAGAGTAAAATAAAGAAAAATTATTACCTGAAGATTTAGAAGTTGGTTATATTCCTAAAGTAAGTATTCAAATGAAATTAATTTTAAATCTTTATAAACGCATAACAAATTATAATTTATAAAAAGCTATTATTTTTATTTATTTTTAAATTAAGACTTACTTAAGTAAAAACCCAACTTATCCAGGAGTTTATTTATCTACTACTGAGGCCAGATTTATAAGACCAGTTAAACATTTATAATTAAATAAAACTGAGTGGATTGGACCTTTTGAATAACCTAATTTAAGTATCGCTGTTATGGAAGAAGATATCAGAGAAGACACCGAATATTAAGAAATTTCTTATGGACATAATTTATCAATTTTGGCTTAAATGATTCCTTTTATGAATTATAATTAATCTCCCAGAAATATGTATCAGTGTCGTAAAAAAAGCTAAATTTTAGAATTTTTTATAATTATATTTAAATTTCGTTTTATAATTTTAACATTTATTTTAATATTTAAAAAGAAATGGCCAAGCAAACTATGGGAACTCCTTAACACAATTTCCCTTATAGATTCGATAATAAATCATATAGAATTTTGAATCCTCAAATGCCTTTGGTTAAAGGATGTTATTAAGATGAGTAAAAAAATAAAAATTGAGTTTTTTTAATAAAAATATTAATTTATTATATCCTTTTTTTTTTTAAAAATAAAATAAAATAATATTTAATCTTTTATTTTAAATTTAGTTACGCTTTTTCTGAATACCCTAGTGGAACAAATGCAGTTGTAGCCGTTATCAGTTATACTGGTTATGATATGGAAGATGCTTGTATTATTAATAAAAGTTCTTTCGAAAGAGGATTTGGACATGGTTGTGTTTATAAAAATTTTGGATTCGAAATTAATGAAGTAGGAAGAGGCGATGCCGAAAAAAATAAATTTAAAATGATTCATCAAGAAAAATAAAATTTAAAAATTAATAATGTACAACTTCCCGAAGGCATATAAATAGATGGTATCCCCAAAATCGGAAGTGTTTTAAAAAAAGGAACTCCAGTTTTAACAATTTATGATACCACAAGAAACACCGCTAAAACTTATTATCACAAAGTAAATATAATATTAATATTAAAATGAAAATGATATTACTAATTTTTAATTTTTTTCACTTTTTTTTATTAAATAATAAATATATAATTTAAAAATTATTATAGGAAACTGAAGCCGGTAGATTAGACGGAGTTGCCATTGTAGCAGGGGACAGTCCCGGAGATATTAAAGTAGAATATAGGCTAAGAATTCCAAGAAACCCAGTTATTGGAGATAAATTCAGTTCTAGACACGGTTAAAAAGGAGTTATGTCTGTTTTATGGCCCCATATTGATATGCCATTTACTGAAACTGGAATTGTTCCCGATTTAATTATTAATCCTCACGCTTTCCCTTCAAGAATGACCATTGGTAAAAACAAAAATATTTTAAAAATAATTTAAAAAAATAAAAAAAAATAAATATATATTATAAAAATTATTTAAATATGATATATTATAAAAAATAATAAATGATATTTTATTTAATTTGTAAAAATAGGTTTACTTATTTAAAAAATTATTTTTATTGTTTATTAGAAAATGATAATAATTTTTTATTATAATTAAATAGGAATGCTTATCGAAAGTATGGCTGGTAAATCCGCTGCTTTAAATGGAGAAATTTAATCTTATTAACCTTTTGAGCCATTTGAAAATGATAATGCATTTGATTTCTTTGGAAAATAATTATTAGAACACGGATATTAACACGCTGGAAATGAAGTTATGTACTCAGGAACTTATGGAAAAATTATGAAATGTGATATATTTATAGGAAATGTATATTACCAAAGATTGAGACATATGGTAATTTTAATTTTAATTATTAAAAAAGCAAAATTTTTCATTCTAACTAAATTTTAATTATATATATTTTTTAAGGTTTCCGATAAATCTTAAGCTAGATCTTAAGGACCAGTTGATATTTTAACACAATAACCCATTAAAGGTAAATATTTGTTATAAATGGAATATGAAATTAAATATTAAGTTTATTTACTAAAAATATTATTTTAGAATTAAATAAATTTAAATTTAAATTTTAAATAAAATAAATAAATAAATTAATTTAAAAAAAAAAAGGAAGAAAAAGAGGAGGAGGTATTAGATTAGGAGAAATGGAAAGAGATGCTTTATTAGCCCATGGTATTTCTTTCGCTTTACATGATAGATTTATGAACTGTTCCGATTATTCTGAAGGTTATGTATGTAATAAATGTGGAAGTATGCTTTCTGCTTATTAATAAGTGGAATTATTAAGTGGAAATTAAATAGAATAATAGGCTCATTAAAATGGAAAATTAGGAAAAAATAAAGCTTATTGTTCTAATTGTAAAGAAAGTAATTGTTCTAAGATAAGAATGCCTTTTGTTTTGAGATATTTAACCAACGAATTGGCTGCTATGAATGTTAAAATGACTTATAAATTATAGTGATTCTTTAAGTTAATAAAAATAAAAAAAAATTAGGAGATTAAAAATAAAATAAAAATGAAAAATGTATTTTAGTTTTAAATATAAAAAAATGAAATTAAAAGATAATATAAAATAATTTAATAATTTAATATTTTAGTTTTTGTATATTTCTTATAATATTTTTTAATTTTATTTTATTTAAAATATGTTCTTATATTTATTTCCTTAATTTGTTTTATAGTAAAATTTATACAAAATTTTTATAATTATTTAATTTAAAGATAGAAATTTGAGGAATTCATCATATTTATGAATAATTAATTAATCATGATTAAATTTTATTTAAATTAAGTTAAAATTGTTAACAATAAATATCTATTTATATTATACGTTTATATATATAGTTTATTAAAGATTATAATTTACATGTTTATTATTAAAATTTCAGTATAATTATGATATAACAATTATTAGTTATATTATATTTAAATATCATTGGTGTATTATTAAGTTGAATTAAGAGTTTTGATTTTTTTTTTACATTAATTCAATAAAAAAAATTTATTAACAATTCTCTATTCATTTATAATTAAATTATTCCATTATAATTAATTGTAAAAATAAAAACAAAAATTATAATCGAAAAAAAAAAAATACAATAAATATTAACCTATTTATTTATTTAAAAGTATATATTAAATGGAAAATTATAATTAAGTGCTATAATAAAAGGATGAAAGTTAAATAATAGAAAAAATGGGTTCAGTATCAGAAAATAATAAATAATTTTAACAATAAAAAAGTAAGAAAAAAAAAAATAATAAAAATAATTTATTATTTTTATATATTTTAATTTATTTTAAAAAACTAGAAAAAATGTAAGAAACCTATAGTAATATATAAAAAGAAAAAGGGGTGCTGGTAAAGCAGGGCAAGAAATTTGGGTTTAAAATTTATAGATACTTTATTATAAAAGGAGACTGTTTACTTTATTTTAAAAGTAAAACATAATAAAAAATTTAAGGTCTTGTTTAGTTATATTCTTGTAAATTTCACGAAGTTGAGTCTTTTTAAAAATAGTATCAGTATTGTATAGAAATAAAAGGATTTTCAGCCACTTTTAACGTAATAAAGTTATTTTAGTCATTAATTTTATTTAATATAGTAAGTATTAGTATATAAAATGTATGAATTCATCTATCTTTATTTTGAGAACTTTAAGGTTTTATTTAATATTTTTTTTATATTAAATATATAGATATGGATACTGGCTGAAGACTATCTTAAATTTAAATTTTACATGTAATATCTGCAAAATGCTTCAAGGGGAATTTATAGAGACAATTTATTTGAAAATACATAAATAAGCCAGTAATAAATACATTTATAATAAGATTCATATAGACCTAACTATAAATCACATTCTAAAGAAAATTAAAATAATTTAGCATAAAATCCTTAGATTACCTCCAAAAATAAAGAAATAAAATTTGTAAGCTAAGACTTATAAAACTAAAATTAAAATGAATTATAATAATAAATGGAAATATAAAGTAACGAGAATAGAATAAATGATATAAATAATTTAGAAAAAAATTAAAATTTAGAGACAAGAAGATCTCGAACTAATATTAATTGCGAAGAAAAATTAGATGGAGAAATAATTCAATATTTAGAGCATGAAAATATTTTAGAGTCTTAATGTATATAAAAAAAAAACTCAGCATAAAGTTAATATAATATAACTAAAAAGAGGAATAATTATAATAATTAATAATAGGCTTAAATTTTGAATAATAATTCTGATAAAAAATAAAATAATTTTCATATAATTTCTAAATCTTAATATTAAAATTTAAATTAAAAAAATTTTGGTGGAAGTAATTAATTAATTGAGTCTTAAATGAGTTAAATAAGCGCGAAAAGTAAAATGAAGTAGTCAATTAGTGATATTTTCAAAGAAAGCTTCTTAAATTTTAATTGTATAGAAGAAAGTGATTGTAACTTAGAAGTAAATGATGAAAATGACGATATTCCAAATATAAAGGAAATCGCTACATATGAATTTGCCATGTAAAATATAAAAAATTTGTCAAAAATGTAAGTATAGATAGAACCAACAAGTTCTAAAATAAATAACTTTAATTCTAACGTTAGCAACATGAAAAAATCTAGACAATATTAAAATATATAATTTGACTAATATATTCATTAAAATTACTAAAACATATTTTAAAACAGCAATTATTATGATTCTAATTAAGATTTGTAAGATAATTAATAATATATTGAAAATTTAGGATAAAAAATATAAAAAATATAAGAAATATAATTTAAGGGATTGAAGTAAATGAAAAACAAAGAAACTGCAAGTAAATTCTTAAATAATCAAAAATATTAATAAAAAGTCAATAATAGTTTTAAAAAATAAAATAATAAAATAATCAACAACAAAACGTAATTAATTAATTAATTTATTTATTTAAATACATATATTACATATAATTTTTATTATTATTTTTAATTTTGATTATTAAATTTATATATATAATATCATTTATTATATTCAATATATCCATTAATTTACATATATATTTATTTTTATTTTTGATATTTAAGACGAAGAATTGCTAGCAAAAGTTAATACGAATGTTAAGGATTTATAGGGAATTATTGTTAATTTAATAATGTATAATAAAGAAGACTATCATTTAACCAATCTGATAAAGGTAGTGTAATAAAAAGAAAGAAAAAATATTAAAATTTTAATAAAAAATACAGAATGCCCGAATATTGTCTTAGTTATTTACAAAATTTTTCCTTTAATGGAGATTAAGAAAGGCCAAATTTTTTAGATTTAAATGATTTTGACCTTGATTCAGATGAGGAAAATATAGAACTAGATGAAACAATGAAATAAGATTTCTATATAAGACATTTTAAAACAAATAAAGTAGTATAATTTTTTTTTTTAATAAATTTTATTAAATAAAATAAAAATAAAAATAAATTTTTTTTTTAAAATAAAAGAATGGAATAGCTAATTAAAAATATGCAGGTAATAAAGGATTAATTTAATATGGACTTAGCAACGGCGATGTTTAAAATGAAATTGATTTAAATTTTGAAGATGAAGATGACGATACTTATAGTTTAGAAAATGGCAGTGAAGCAGAAGGAGAAGAAGAAGAGCGAGGAGATGAGAAAAGTTATGAATAAGAAAAAATATTTACTAAAAATAACAGTTTAAATCTTTAATAAAATGCTGATAATTTGCATGATTATGATAAATTTGAAAAAAGTGATTATGGTTAACTACATGATACTGGTGAAAATATTTATACATAAAATAATACAGATGTGGATATAATTAATTAAAATGGAAAAGAATTTTCAGAAGGTATAGGCGATTAAAAACATTAAATAGGTTCAATTTAAAATAAAGATAGTGAAAAAAAAATTGAGAATAGCGATATTTTAGTTAATTTGCTACCTACATCATTTAAAAGGACAAGCAATTTCGAACATAAATAAAAACTTTTCAAAAACTTCAATAAAAACTGTAAAATTAATAAATATAAATTAGATGATAATGGGGATAAAAGTGCTTAAAGCAGAAAATAAAATTAAAATGTAAACTTTAAAATCAAATAAAATTAACGATAAAAATAAAAATTAAGAGTTCCAGACGAGTAAGAAAGTGACAATGTAGTCGATTTTTTACAAGATACTCCACCTAATATCAAGTAAAGTCTGTTAAGACCTCATTTTTTTACCAATTAATAAATGTAATAAAATAAGAATAAAAATGGAAAAAACATAAAACTTTGTAGAGTTTATTAGGTGAAATTGTAATCAAATAAATCTTAAAAATCTTAGTTTTCTAATCCTTAATTTAAAAACTAAATAGAGTCATTTGTAAATTAAATAAATAAACAAATAAATATATCAATTTTAATTTTTAATAGAATTTATAATTAAAAAATTATCACATATCAAATTTATACATATTAAATTTTTTTATCAAGGATTAATCTGAATACTTTACTAATTTCCAGGATTAAGCAATAGAAAACAATAATTATTAATAGTAATTTGATACTTAAATTAAAAATAATACAGATGGTTAATTTTCTGTTGACACTTCAAATACTTCTTTATCTGAAGATTTGGCACACCATTCAGAACAGAATTAAATAAGTAATTTTATCGGCAATTATAACACAAGAAATTTTATTTAAAAGAATTTTTCTACTTCGGATTTTTAGGAGTTTAATTTTTCGCCTCAACACTAAGTTTTATCACACAGAACAATTAAGATTAACCCAAAAAAGGGATCCACAACAACAACTAATAAAAGTGAAAATTAAAACACAAATATTAATACTAATAGTTAAAGTAATAGCTTAGGAAACAATAAAGATATTAAAATTTAAAATTAAATTTAATAAGATGAATTTGAAAATGATGGGAGTATTTTTAATTGTGATGTGGTTTCAGTTGAAGAGCCGAAAATATGTCTAAAAAAAAAAAATTTTAATTCTAACTGTAAACAAATTTTAAAAAAAAAAAAAACTATTAAAATATAATAAAAATAGAATAAAAATTATTTATTTATTTAAATCCAATAAAAAAAATAATTATAAAGAAAAAATTAATAAAAGATTTTTTTTTTATTATAACTTTTTTTAATAAAATCTTTTATATTTATGATTCTTTTTTTATTTTATTTTATTTTATATTTATATATATTTATTAATTAATTATTAAATAAAAGGTTTAAACAACTAGCCCTATTTTTAGCCAAAGTTAATGAAGGCAATTAAAGCTATGTGGTAATTTTAAATGAAAGAAGCTAGGACTTTATTTGCCCTTTATAATTTGGAAAAAAGTCAATTATATGAGCCGGAAATAGTGCTTTTGGAACTTATTGTAAGTGGGGACAAATAAAAATTTTCAAAGTGCGAGGCTCGATATAGTACATTAGTTAAAAATTTGTAAGATGAATAATATTCTTTATCATAAAATTTGGACGAAATAGCGAAGTAAACTCTTTTTAGCGAATTTTATTTGATAAAGGTAAATAATTTTTTTTAAAAAATGTAAATATAAATTTAATTTTAATTATTTTAGAGAATTTATATTTACTTTTTTATATAAGGGGATGCTAAATTTATTCCAAAATAATAAGTTTTCTGGTCTTATGAACTTAAAAAGTTCATACCAGCACATGAAAAAAATAAAAAGACTTTTACAATAATAAATTCCTGATAATGAAACTAAAAATAGGATAATTTTTTTGGAAGGAATTTACAATTTAGGAATAGCTTTAATTCCCTCGGTTTTTAGTAAATTATTATCATTTATTGGCTTAAAACATGACACATAAAAAGGAATTCAACTGTTAAAATAATGTGTTTCCTAATTTTCTATAAAAAGTTACTGGGCCTGCACTTTACTGTGCATTTACCATATTTAAGTTGAAGGAAATTACGAGTAAGCAAAAAGTTTATTGATATCTACATTTAATTTGAGCTAAAAAAAATTGCTTAATTAATTTAAATAAGAAGATTTTCAGGAAATGAGCGATGAAAAATTATTGGATTAAGGATAAATTTTATCGCCTATTTGTTTTTGGATTTTAAGTATCATTAATTGGAAATAATGTTAACCTATAATTGCCATATAATATGTAAATTACGCTATTGAAAGTTGCAGAGAGTTTAAATAATTTTCTTATTTTTTACATTTTGAAATAGGTTGGTTTAATTTAACTTAGACTGATTGGAAATTAGCCAAAAAATGGTTTGAATTAGTTTTGGTATACAGTTTGGAAATGGAAAGTTATTATAAAGATTAAAAAATAAAAAAACTTTTTGTTAATTATGGGATTCAGGACGCTTAATAAGATGCCTACTTTTAAAATTTTTTATCTTAAAATAAGGGCTATTAAACGAAACTAACATTGCCTCACAAAGTTTCAGTTTTGGTTATTTTAGCTATTTGTCATATTGCTGAAAAAAGAGAAAATACAGCGAAAGCATTTTTAATTTCTGCTTTATTTTTATGTTAAAATTTAGGAAGCAACGAAAAAAGTTATATAGATTAATAATTTGAAAAATTAATTGAAACTTTTATAAAAAGAAAAATAAAATACCTATTGATTTTCGAAATTTTGTATTTTTTGAAAGAGTTAGACAAATTACCAAAAGAAAATTTGCAAGTATGGATTTAGGAATTGGAAGAACACAATTTATTTTTGGATAAAATTATGCGAAATGAAATTGAAGTATCTTATTTAATAAATTAGAATTAAATTGAAAAATAAAAATAAAATAATAATTAAGATAATAGTCAAATAAATCAAATTTAATAAGAAGATATAGCCATTGAAAAATGTAGCTGCTGTTTAATTTTAATAAATATTTATTATATAAATGGTGAATATTAAAAGGGCATAGAAATTTTTGAAAAAAATGAAATTTACTTGATAGAACTTAAAGGGGGCTATCTTTATTTAAAACACCATATATATTATTTAGTCGGGGTTTGCTATTTTTTAATTTAAAATTATGAAAATAGTAAGAAGTTTTTTAAATTTAGCAGTAAGTTAAAAAATTATGGATTCGAATAAGATATAAAGATATAAGCATATTTAAGAGAAATTAAATCATAGTTAAAAAGCTTAAAAAAAGTAAACGAATAACTAATTAATTGAAATATTTTGTATAAATTTCGAAAATTTTATAATAATATTCTGTATAAATATAATATGTATTTGAAAAATATAATTAATTAGGTCTTTTATATATATTTATATTTAAAATACTTAAATTCTATAATTTAATATGGCTTATATAAATTACATTTATTTTTTAATTTATTATGTTAATAAAAATTTTCTTAAAAAGTAATTCTAACTTTTCAAAGCATTAGTTTAAATTTAGAATATTATTATTAATGATTCTTATTTAATTTATTTATATATAAATTACCGATAAAATTCCTATATTTAAAATTTTTTTATTATTTGTAAATAAAAAATCAATTTTATAAAAATAAATATCCTTTTAATAAATTTCATAAAATTAAAAACCAAATAAAATGCATTATAATTACAATAAAAATTAAAGAAAAAAAATCTCTTTAGAACATTATTTATAAAATCTAGATTTGAAAATTATAATAATAAGTCTAATAGCAATAATTTTAATACTATATCTATTTACTTTTGAATCAGATGAAGATATTTTAAATTATCAATAAAATAAACATTTCATAAAAACAATTTCAAGGTAAGAATAATTAAATAATATTAGTTCTATATAAATTAATAAGTAACTATTTATAAAATTATACGTTTTCAATTTTTATTTGCTTAAATGATTAAATTATTTATATTTTAATAAGATATGTAGTATTTGTACCAATTATGATAATAATTATAACATTAATAATACCTTTATTTATTGCCCAAGATTAAAATTATTCTTATTAAAGATAGAGCTAATTTAGAAAATCTTAATAATTTTTGGCAAGCTAAACCATGAGTAATAATTAAATATATTAAAAAAAATCGCATTTATTTATTTAGAACTTACTTATTTAAAATTGATTAAATTACCATATTTTTTATAGATTTAGGATATACTTATAATAATCAAAATTAGTCTAAATACCTAGATTTACCTTAAAACAAAAATAGTATGGATTCGCTAAGGATTCATTCAATTTTAAAAAACAATTCACCTAATAAACCTGATAATTCTTTATCTTATTAAAAAATTTTAAATTAAGGTAAACAAAAATACTGTATTATTTTCTATTTAATTTTGCGTAATAATTTCAAATTAATCTTAATAAGACCTAAGTAGAGAGACCGATTATAGATAAATTAATAAGTTTTCATAAATTGATCCAATTAGTAAGTAGAATTATAATTAAATTCAATACAATAGAATTTTAAGAGGTATAAAAATATAGAATTAATTTTTTTTTTTTAAATAAAATATACTTAATTACATATTTATTCTATAATTTATATTTAGATTCTTTAATAGAATCTCCAAAAAAAGAGAATATTTAAGAAAATAAATAAGGTAAGTGATTATTATTTAAAATATATTTATCATTATACTTTTATGTAATTATAAATAATTTTCAAAATCTATCCCTATTTTTTATTTATTTTATTTTACAATGAAGATCCAAATCATTATAAATATTCTCTAAGTTAAAAAAGTACTCTAAATTTAAACTTATAAATTTTATTTAATTAATTTATTTATTATTATTAAAGGAAACTTTAATATAAAATTATAAAATATTGAATAATAGTAATAACATTATGGTGAAATAAAAGAGGAAGAGTAAGATTCACCTTATTTTAAGGAATAGTAACAATAAAATTAATATAATAATGAAAATCATAAGGAAATATTCTTAAATAAAGATTAAAATTATTAAAATTTAAATCAATAATAATAATATTTTGAAGACGATAAATAAAATAATTACCCTAATTTTTCTAATTAAAAGTAGCATTAATATCGTTAAAACAATCAAAATGAAGTATAATATCCATAAATAAGATTAAATTAAAAGTTAGAATTAAATAGAAATAATGATAAAATATTTTAAAGAAATTAATCTCATTAATAATAAATGTAAAGTAAATAAAATCCTTTTTATCAAAATAATTAAACTTCTGATTGGAAATAATTAAGAAATTAAAATTTAATTTCGCCTGGTTTAAGTCACATATCCCATAGAGAATCAGAAACAAAGTTTTTAAATAATAACTTTAATAATAATAACTTTAATAATTTTTCCAACTTGAAATAGTAAAATACATAAATTAAAATTTTACATATTTATTCTTTTAAAAACCATTATAATCTAAATTTATTATAATTTTTAGCAGAAATATCTGAAATAAACATTAAAAGTCAAAATCTATAAGTATAAACAAATAAATTATAAATGATGGCCAATGATAGATTAAATATAAAATTACTTTTAATGTATCAAATTTAAGGTATATAAAAAATCTTTTATTATATTAATATTATCTATATTAATAATGTATAATCTAAATTTTATAAATTTTATTTAAATTATTAAAAATATAAAGTTTTAAATTTATATATGTATATTAAATTTTCATAATTCTTAATAAGTTTAAACTTCAACTTAATAAGGTTACCCTAAATCATCCTTAGAAACTTACTTAACATCTTCAATTTCTAAGTCAAAATCTTAAATTTAATTTATACTTCCTTTACCAAAGTTTTTTTATTATTAATCTAAATTTTATCTTTAATTTTTTTTATCTGAAACAGGCTAAATATGAAAATAGTTATCATTTTACTATAATAATTATTTTTTTTATTACAAATTTTTATTATTATTATTTTGATCTTTTTCTCTAAATTTTTAATGTTTTATATTTGTTTATTAATTATGGTTTTTATAGACTTTTTTCTATTTATTTTCATTAATTTGATCTAATTTTATATTGACTTCGTTTTTTATATCATTTTCGTTTTAGTTTCTTTGTTTCGCTCCTTATAAATAATCAATGACTACCTGTCTAGAATTTTCACTAGTGTCTTTAGAAACTTCATTTATATCATCTGGTTCTGTAGGTTATTATAAATTATTAATATATTAATTTGCATTAGGAATATTTGGATACTAAATTTATTGCTTAATTTTATCTTTTTAATCTTTTTCATTCTTTTAATTTTCAAAAGAATCTTAGTGCATTAATTACCGAAAATTTTAATTTTTATTGCAATTTTTGTCAGAATTATTTGTTTGGCTGATATCCCTTTCAATGCTCTATTTTTTTTATAAGTTATTTTCAACTTTTAATTCTCTCATAGAATATGATGATTGTTTTTTTTAAACTTAACTCTATTTTTTTTAATTTTAACTATTATAAAATTTATCTTTATCTTAAAAAGAAGCCACTCCAAAACAAGATTTAGGATAACTTTTATCTTGCTTTAAATTTTTTAAATCAAATAATCCTTTTTAATTTTGATAAAATTAATTTTCGATAGCAGATATTTTACTAAATCCCTTATTTTTTTAAGCGTTAAATTATAATAAATTTTCAAATTAATCTATTTCATCATATAAAATCTTTTATAGAAAATTAAAATTACGATTTATTTTTATAAAAATATAAAAAAATTTTAATTGTAATTATAAAATTTATTTACCTATTCTTCAGATTCATGATTTCTAACAAATGGGGCAGTTTTAATAATGTCCATATCTTAACAATCTTTGATTTTATTGTTATTTTAGGATTTTATAACCTGAACTTAATTATCTCTGTACCCGCCAGTTGTAGGCCGAGAAAGTTATTACATCAAATTTTATACCAAATTACTATTTTTATAAGCTTAAATTATTTCATTTTCAGAAAATAATTTTTATTAATCCAAATCAGCCAAAAAAAGTCCTCTAAATTCCTAATAATCATAATCATTTTCCGGATAATAAACCTTTAATTTATAAAAATATTAAATAAAAATATGTTATTTAAAGAAATAAATATTGTTTCCTTAATTTTTTTTATTCATTGAATTTTATTTAATTTATATATAATTTATTTTTATTATTATTACAACTTTTGGCTTAGAAAGCCTTGTATCTAAGTTACTTTGATCTTATTTATTTGTTTCTTTACTTTTATTTTAACTCATTTAAGATTTTGCTGATACTATTCTATTTGTACTTTTAATATTACTTTTAGATTAATAATTTTAACTCTAACAATTGTTCAATTTATAAAAACTACTATTTTTATTACTTATGTTATTTATATTATTTTAAGAATTATTATTTTTATAATTATTAACAGAGAATGATTCTTTTATTTAAATAAATGTAGAATTATTTTAAAATTGTGATTAATTTTTTTGAATTAACTCCTATTATTTTAATTCTTTTATTTGCTCTTATTCGATATCTTTGTATTTATAGTATTTTTCTTAGTTTTCGTAAAATTTATTTTTATTTTCGGCTATATAATTATGCGGTTGTTGAATTGAAGATGCAAATTTTAATGGAAATTTTAAATTGGCTGACTAAGGACGTTATTATTTAAAAACATATTTTCCAGTTTCTTTTTCCTTTGATAATTTTCCAAAAACCCCAATTTTCCATTCTTATTCTTTCTCTAAATTTTTTTTATGTTGAGCCAAAAAACCTTCTCTAATTTCCTTAATTCTTTATTTTTTCACTAAATCTCTTTAATTTTCTATAATTTTTTCTTCTTTTATTTTTTATTTAGCAAGTTTTATACCTTATTCTTATCCTTGTATTACTTTTTCATTTACTAAAAAACTAGCATTTTTTTTTGAAATTTAGTTCATCATATTCCATTTATTATTAGGTTATTTATTGTTTAATTTTAGATCCTTTGCCCATCTATATATTTATAAGTAAAAATATTCAATTTAAAAATATTGTATTAAATTAAATAAATTATTTTCTTGCAATAAATTTTATTTTATATTTTATTTTTCAAGCTTAGACAAAAATAAATTCTAAATAATATTAATAAAAATTTATTATATTTAAAAAAAATCTTATAAAAGTTTACGATTAGGCACCTATTATTGATTTTCTTACATCATAATAGTCTTACAAATCCGAATTTTACAACAAATTATACTATTTATCACTTAAAATTTATCTACTTTCTTTTTATAAAACCGCTTTTTAATGTTATTTTTCAGCAAATTTTTGTAGCCCAATTTCTTTTGCAAATTAAACTTTTTCTCTCTTTTTTTTCTACTAAAATTCCCTATCTTGTTACTATTTTTCTTTAGCAATACTTATAGCACTTTCAGTTTTATCATGGTGTAAATAGGACTTTATTTAAAAATTATATAAATAATAAAAAAAAAATATAAAACATTTTTATTTATATCCATATATTAAATTAAAATAAAATGGTATCATATTTATTTATTTAAATTCTATTTTTAGTTTATTATAATGTGTTACTTAATTTCTTTTCGTTAAACGAGACTCATTATTCCAAAAACTTGTGTCAGAATAAAATTTTCTATCTTTTATTTGGGGAGTAATTTATATTTAATTTTATTTTTTATCGTAATATTCGGGTAAATTATTTTTTAAAAATTGTTTCGTGGATTCTGGTCCTAACTTTTTACTTGCAGAAAGCATTATATATTTATCTTTTATATATTATGATATAAATTAAGTTATATTTTTTAATAATTTATAGGTAGGATTAAAAAATTTTTAATTAATTTATTATGTATTTTGTGGTTTTATTTATTTGAAATAAATAATTATTTCAATTAATTTAGATATATTTATTATTTAGAATAATTTTATATAAGAGTTTGGAAATAAATGCAAATTTTATATCTAAGCTAATCAAAAAATTAAAATAATATCAGCCAAATACCTTTATTATTATTAAGACATTTTTTAAATTTGTTAAAATATATTTTTTATGTGAGGGGAGTGGGGGGAGGTTTAACTTAAATAATTTGTCAATATAATATTAATATACTATTACCTTGGTTTTTATTTATATTAAAGTTTTTAATAATAATTAATTTTGTAAAACTAATTTTTTATTAAAAATAAGAAAATGTTCTAGGTATATATAAATATTGGAATTTAATATAAAAAATAATAATAAATAAAAAAAAGTAGAAAATATTTTATTACCTATAATATTTAAATTCATTCGATAAACAAAATGCTTCAAAAAAAATCTTAGAAAGGCAAAAAAACTAACAAAAGTAATTAAAATTAAAATATTGACATAATTAATGAAAATATAAAGGAAAATTTTTTGCCTGATCCTGAGATTAAAATAAAACCTGTTTAAAATAAATAATGTGTTCACCCTGAAATTGGAACTAGAAATCAAAAAAGAATTATGCACAAATTTTCAGAAAAATTAACAAAAAAAAATAATGATAGAATATTTCTAAGAAGTATTAACATGAAAAATAACGATTTAAATAAACTTAAGTATATAGAATATAAAGTAATTATTAAGTATAAATTTTTGATTACTATTTAATTATTTATTATTATTATAAATATATAACAATATTGTATATATTAAATATATTTATTACCATTGACAAGATAAAAATGAAATCATTCTTTATTTTAAAATATCAATAAAAATGTTTTTACTATATTAAATTGAATTTTAAATGAAATTATAATTTTAGTGAATATTTTAAAAAAAAAAAAAATATATATAAAATAGCATAATATAAAGAAATTTAAAATTCTCATATTTCTAATATTGATATCAAAATTTTTGCCATGTTATTCTTAAATTTCTATTTAAAAAATTATTACTTAAATTTATACTTATTTTAAAATAGGAAGAACATCCAATAATATCATGTTAGTTTGTATAGAATGTCGATAGTATGAAAAATGCATATTACTAAAAATAAGCATAAAATTTAAAAAACTAAATTGAATAAGATATTGAAGATATTAATTATTTAAAAAAAATTTTTGATAAATAATTCTCTTTTTCTTTAAATTTAAATCTTTAAGTATACCCATAGAATCCCGATTTTAAATCATTGCTATAGCATCAATTAAAAATAGCTCATTAAAAGTAGATAATTATGGATAAATTAAAATTGGAAATAGTTTAAAAGTCTAATAAAAATGATTAAAATAGTGATAATAATGAAAAAAAAAAATTAGAACCAAATAAATTTACACCAATAATTAATTAAAACTTAAAAAACGGCGAATTTGATGATGAAAATAAATCTATATTTATTAAAAACCTGAATAATGATTTAAAAAAAAATAGTAAATTGTATTTTTAAATAAAATTATTCAATAAATTTAAAGTTTGATTCAACAATAATAATAATTAATAATTTATTTATTTTTTTAAAAATTTGTTTATAATAAAAAGAAATTAAAAGTATTAAAAAGGGAACGGTTAAAAATAATTTAGGAATTTTAGGAAGTAATTGTGAATTAGAAAATATGGAAGAAATTGAAGAAACTGTTTAAGATTAATTTAAAAGGATTTTTGGAAATCAATTTGTTAATAGATAATAAATTTTATTTTATATAAATAATCCTAATTAGTAAAATAAATTAGGAACAATTTATGATGAGTATTATTAAATCTTATAGAATTAGTAAAAAAATAAAAATTTTAAAGCTTAAACTTAATTAGCAAATCAAAAAAATGATGAAAAATAAAAATTATTTGCTTTAAAAACTGATAATAGCTAAAAAGGTAACATAATTCAAATATAATAAATGTGATTTATCAAGATTATTGAATATTTTTATTCTATTTTATTTTATTTAGATAAGTAGAATAAAAATACTAATTTATAACTTGAGAAATCACAAATTCGTTAATCAATTAATGAAAATAACTAAAGGGTGTCTATAATAAATCAAACTAAAAATGAAGTATATTTTTCTTTACTTATATTTTAAAAATAATATTATATTTATTTATAAAATTAGTCGTAAAGTAATTAAATTGACGAATAAATTTAATACCAAGAAAATTTAAGCTAAATTAAAAAAAACAAAATTATAAATAATAGTTAATTGTATAACTCTTAAAAACATAATAGTAGTGAAAAATTAATTTTGCCAGGAGTTTTTAATTACAAACATTTTAAAAATTAAATTGAAAATCAAAAATTTGTAGATAAATATAAAAAAAAAAAAAAATTGGAAAATAAAAACATAATTCAAAAAGAATTTACAGTTTATGATAAGATAAATAATTTACTTTTATTAAGAGAACATTATAGAAAAGATCAATTAAAGGCATTCTAACACAATTCTTTTAATACTGAATTTTTGAAATTATAAAAATAATGTTAATTAGAAAATGTGTTAATAGATAAATATTAGATGGATAAAATATGTAATAATTAAAAAAAAAATGAATAAAATAAAAGTGTCGAAAATTTTAATTAATCTGAGAATTTAAAAATCATTTCACAAAATGAATAAAATAGTCCTATTAAAAGTAAAAATTAATTAAATAACTTAAATATTGATTTGGATGGTATGGATATGTATTCACTTAATATATCATATCAAGATTAAGAAAAGTATAATGCTGAGTTTTATAAGTAAACATATAAAATTTATTTTTATTTAAACAAATTTTGAAAAAATACATAAAAATATATTAAGATAAATGAAAGAATTTAAAGGAGAAGATATCAATTTAGAAGAAAAATTAAAATCTCTAAAAATTTCTAAAGAAGAATTTAATACGTATATAAAAGTTTTAAAGTAAATCGATGAAGTCCCTGAAAAATACGCATATAATGAATAATGTTTAAAATATACATAAAATGCATTTATAGATTCTAAAAAAAAGAAAAAAACAGAAATATAGTAAAAAAAAATAGTATTATATTATATACATATTAAAATTATTTATTTATAGTTATGAATCTGACAACGATAGTTCTTTCTAAAATTAGAGTAAAAGCTCCAAATTAATTGAATAAACAGAGAAAATTTAAGAATTAAATAATAATTGTTAAGATTAAATATTATAAGAATCTTAAATTAATGAAAAAGGGAATGATATAGATTCTATGTTTAGAATTAAAAAAAACAAAAAGTAAAAAAAAATAAAAAAAATGAGTAAATCAATATCTTTACCGGCGATATATAAAAGTATTCCTAATAATTAAATTCTAAGTGCCAAAAACCTTAGTAATTTTTACATCATATTATTTTACTTTGAAATTGTTTAAAATTAGATAAATGTAAAATTTATGTATTTTTTTTTTTCCATCAATAAGGTATTATATCTAAAAAATAGAGAATAGAATTTGAAAAAAGGATGGGAATGGAAAGAATTATGCCTATTAATCCAAAATATAAGTAAAGTAAAAACATTGACATATATGAGACTTTATTGAATATTAATTAAAAATGCGAAAAATAATTTAAGTAGAGTAATTTAATGAATTAAAAAGCTGCTAATTTCACATCCAAAGCCTAAAAAAATTATAGAAAAATGGAAAGAAAAATTCAAGATTTTATATGAATAAAAACATTGACATTTTATTTTAATTAATTAAATAACATTAAAACTAATTAATTTATATATTCATTATAATATGATAAAATAATATAGAAATCTTAAATATTGTATATATTATTTAATTAAATTTTAATTTTAATAAATATTAATTTTTTATACTTAATTTTTTTCATTATTGATCATTTTATTATGCCATTGTATTTTGAATATTTTTATGCAAGATTTGATCAAATAAATATTTACTATTATTATTGCTAATATTGTTATCATTAAAAGCATTATTAATCATTTAAGAAATTTTTATTTATTAATTATTCCCAAATTAGCTAGCATTCATACTATCAGGTTCGTATTAAAACTAAGAGATTAATTACTCTTATTTTTTATTTTATAAACTTTCTTTTTTCGCACTTTTCGGAGATTTAAAATTTTATTTATTAAAATTCTATTATTATTTAGGAGAGTTATCACTTTTATGTATAATATTATTATTATTGTTATTTTATTTGGTTACTTAATTCACACTTTAATTCAAATTTGAGTAATAATTTTTGTTTAATATAGGTAATTTCGACCTGAATTATTTTAGCGAAAATGGTTATATATATTTTTTCTTTGGAGTTAAACTTTTCTTTATTATCACATTTTCTTGACTTGATTATATAGAATTTAAATAATTCTCTTTGACTGAATATGATAATTAAGAAATTTAATGCTAATTTTGGAGATTTTATTATTATTAAGATTATGATTGTTATTATGGTTATATATTTTATTAATATGTTACGTGTTTTTTAGTAACTTAACTTAGTTAAGATGTAGAATTTTTTTTTTATAAACTGCTCGAATGTTTATTATTTAAAATTTAAAAATTATGTTTCGATTATTAGTTTGAACTAGACCTGCTTTTTCTATTATTAAAAAATTTCGAGTTATTAACAGTTACTGTATTAACAGAAAACTATTTCTACAGAGTTTAATTGTTCTAGTTTGTAATATTTTCTGAGTATTTTCTATTTTTTTATTCATTTTCTTTTATTATATTAGACTACATTTTTAAAAATTTATTACCAGAGTTATTACTGTTGTTTAAATCTTATTGTTATTTATTGTTTAATCTTAATTGTGGTAATTTTAATTGTTATTTTTACTTTTAAATTGTCAATAATTATTCTTCTTCCTCTGACTTATATTCGTCAAGTTTGTGTAAGAAGTCAAATAATTTTTATTTTGTTATATCCGATAATTTTTTCGAGCGATTAACTTTATCTAATTAAAAATATATGATTATATTAAATAGCATGACTTGGTATCTAAAATAATATTATTTAAACATTTAAAATTATTTTATTGTTTTACCTTTAAATAACCAAGGATTTATATTTCTCATGCTCATTTTGTATTTATACAAATTATCAATGGATTCCTCTTTTATTTATGTCCTCTTTTATTGGATTTCTACCATATTTTATTTTTATAGAATACTATTTTATATAGTTTGATCTTTAAAAAACGTTTATTTCAATTATTTCAATATATTAAAAAATTTTATAATGCAAATTATTTGCCTATTAAGATTACCTTTGGAATTTTCTAATTTTTTATTATATTATGATTGAATTATAGGTCTGAATTAATAGTTAGGGTCAAATTTTTTAGGATTAACCTCAAAATTAACTATATGAAATTTTCTATTTTCAAATTCCAGTATCTAATTATCATTTTCTATTTTTTAGAGTATTTTTTATTGAGATTTAAGCCTATCTTCTTTTTCAGCTATCATCTAAAAATTAATAAAATAATTTTAAAAACATTTAAGAAAATTTTAATTAATTTTTTACGTTATCAAAATCAATATTAATATTCCAATCAGGGTTTGAAATTAAATTATTTGGTTTTCTGTCTGGGTGGATTATATTTAAAAAATAATAAGGATTAAATTCGGCTTCTTATGATAAAACCTCTCTTTTTGATATGTTATCTTCATACTAAATAAGTTTAAATAATTTTTATATTTATTTTTAATAAAATAATATTATAAGTAATTTCATATAAAATGAGCAGTTATTTATACAACTCTAACTTTTTATATTTTTTTTATTTTTTTTATGTGTATTTATATTTATATTTATATTGTTTACATTATTTGATTAGGTTCTTTAAATTTTTGATTAGTTTTCCTACTCGTTAGTAGTTAATGAATCTAAGCCTGCAATAGAAGAACTTATATTTTGTTGGCTCATCTCACTCAAGTTTAATTATTCAGTATTTTAAGACGAATCTACCTGAATTTTTTTTAATTTTATTTTATTTAATTAATTTTAAGAAATATCATCTTAATCTAAAATACTATTATTATCTTCTTAAGATAAGTCTAAGTTTTAAGATTTTTGGCTTTATGTATTAAAAGAATTTTCATGTAAAAATTATTTTAATTGATTTTTGATATCCTGATTTTAATTTTATTATAAGATTTTGTCTTAATAATTGACAATACTCAAATCATTGTTGTTATTATTTTCTTCAGATTTTAATAATTCTGACTAATAAAGTTTTTTTTCTTCTGCATTTGATTCACTCTTTATTTTAATAAAATTTTATAAGAAAATAAAATATAAAACATATAAATAATAAATATTTTTTATAATTTTTAAATATATTATTTAATTTACAATTTAAAAACTTTCTTTATGGTTCATAAAATTATTATCAATTCTTTTTTCAAATATCTCACCATCATTATCATAAATTTCTTCGGTGAATTTTTTTCTATAAGCTAGTTATTTAGGAGGTATATACTCATGATTTTACTATAAGGAGCCTTAATACTTACCTGTTTGTGAGCACCATATTTTTACTTTTTTATCTGTGGAAGTTGTGAATAATAATTTTTCTTAGTGTTCGTAGTTTAAACTTATTATACTTTCTATATGAGCTTATTTTATTGTCCATACTGGCTATATATTTAATCAAAATTTTACAAATTGAATAGCCAAAATAATTAAAAATAAAAATTAATAAACAATAAAATACTTGAATGAATTTAGGATTAATTGGATTATTAAACTGTTTTAGCGAGGATAAATAGGAAAATTGGTCTTACTTTTTTAAATTTAAAACCTCTTATACATTTTAAAAAATATTATCGTAAATATTTGATATATCAAACAGTTTAATTTGCAATTTTTCGTCAGTTATGAATAAATATTTATTTTCATGGCAAAAACTAGCATGTGTAATACCTACTGCTTCAAATTAATCTTCGCTGTCTAAATTTTAAAAAGAGTCTACGATTTTATATTTATATAACAAAGGTGGCGAGGCTATAAAATTTATTCTGCCCGAAGAACTAGTTGAAATCAAAAATGGCAAATTTTTTATCATATTAAGAGAAGTTATTTAATCTCGAAACTGATTTGCTTCTGATTAGCCATGGTATTTTCCCGAAACGCTTTCAAAAAAGGCCACTTATCCTATTGATGTCCTTTAAATATTTATTATTAAAATTTAATCATATAAGAAAATTAAAATTTCAAGATTTTTAATTTAATTTGATATTATATCATTTATAAAATGTAATTTAAGTGAAAATTATTATACTTATTATATTTAGCTTAATAACTTTTAATATATAATAATAGTTATACTATACCCTACAATAACAAATTTATAATCTTAGTAAAAAGTGATATTTTTAATATGAGAATCTTTAAGTGAAATAACTCTTAAAAGTTCATTTTCTCCAAATGAATTATCGAGTGTAATGTAAATTTAATCATCAATTGAAGCCGATACGATTATTTTTGCAGATTAATTTTCTAAAATATGAAAAACTGTTTTTTAATGTTTTGGTAGATTTTTAATTTTTGCTCCATTTTCAGCATTAAAAATACTTATATATCCATTATAATCTCCGATTAACATTCTTTTTTTTAGTTTATCCAAAATAAATGCCGTAATTTTTGACTACTTATTAGTCAAGCCTTATATATATTAAAAAAAAAATTATATTCTTTAAATAAACTATATAAATATCAAAATAGTTTTTAAATTTAAAAATACCTGTAAATAATTTCGTTAACTATCCAGTTAAAAGACTCCACACTTTAATAATATTTCCACATGGTGTATATAATAATAATTATTAATTTACAGCCAAACAATTTAAAGGATAATTATCATCAGTATGCGTGGGATTAAAATTGACATCATATTAATACATTTATAAATTATTACCCGCAAAATACAATTTTAAAGGGTTTTTCACAGTACAAAATGTTTATGCTTCAAATCTGTGTTTTTCATCCGGATGTTCCAATTATATACTCTAATTTACGTTAAATTTATTTAGATCTCTTATAAGTATGTTTCCCTCACAATCAAGCGAAACTAACTGTTAGTGTGATAATATAACTTCTAACTTGTAAATTGGAGCTAAATAGCCTGTAATTTTATTAATTAAATGATCGGTATATGGATTCCAAACTCCTATCTTTTTTTAAAAAAACGAAATAAAAATATTTAAAAAAAACATTAAAAAAAATATTAATAATATAAAAAAATAATAATAATTATGACATTAAAAAAAAACATCAAAAAGAATAATAAAAGATATAAAATAATTTATTTTATTTATTAAATATATATATATGAACTTAATTTTTTTTTTAAATTAAGTTAAGTGAATATATAATATAGTTTACCCAATGATCAAACCCTGCCGAAAATAGAAGTATTGTTTAGGGATTGAAGGCCAAAGAAATGATACCTCTGTTATGTTCTGTGTAAATTCTTTTTTTTTTGTAATTTATGGTTTCCCATAAAACTATATTACCGTCTAAACCTGCAGTAGCTAAGCAGTGTAATTTTGGCATAGGAACTATATCTTATATAACTGCTTTATGTCCTTTATAATATTTAAGATTAAATTTATAAATTAAAAAAAAAAAAATTACCAAATATTTTTTAACAATATAAAGTATAATTATGTATACATATATTTTTATTGATTTATTTAACGAATTCTAAAAATAAACATTAAATATTTTGCATGTATTTTAATATTTAAACGCAAAATATTTATTTTCGCTTTTATTACCTCCTTCTAATATATATTATTTATTTTTGGCAAATAAAAGTTCTTTTTGAATGTTATTTTAGGGTTCGACATATATTTTATTTTATTTCAGATTTTTATTGTTTATGCTTAAATCTTAAATACTTGTTTAAATCTATTACAAAGTATTCTATTTGCTATTAGAGTTATTTTAAGAACTCTAATTATTATTACTAAGATTATTGAAATTATTTGTTTCTTCAAATTCACTTGCCAAATCCCAAAGTAAAATATTTCCATTATCCAATCCACAACACAATATTTTTTTGTGTTCATCCCACTTTAAGCATGAAACTTCGGTTTTTTGAATAACTTTTTCAAATAATTCATTTGATTTTGGAAAATAAGCTTGTATAAATCCATTGCTTATATATCGGTATCCTCTCAAATACCTGTCATTCGAAGACACAATTAAAATATTATATTCTTTTATATATATCATGTCGATGATTATTGTAGTCCTTGAAATTGCCGTGTTTTTTTTATCCATTTATATAATTCCATTCTGCTGTTTTTTTACATTTAATATATCAATTATTATATCTTTCGGTTATATTTTTAGTTGCTTTGAAATTGAATGTCCATCGGAGCCCAAAAACATTATCACATCAGTACCTATTTATATTAAAAATTTTTTTATAATTTTATTACTTTTATAAGCTAAAAGTAACAATTCATAAACCATATTTTATATAAATTTTTATTATACATAAATAAAAAATAGATTTAATAACCTTTTTGAAAAAAAGCAACTCGGTCAATTGATTCAATATAAATTATTTTTGCTATAGAACTATTAAATTTAGATTAGAGGGAAAAGTGTTTATTTTTTGTATAGTATTTAACTATTTGGCCCCTAGTTTTTACATTATCTATAATTGTTGCCTTACCTAGAACATAATTAGAAAGTTCTTCCCAATCTAATGAGCCATTATTATTTATATCCATTTAATCAAAAAAACTGTCTAAAGTTCTAATTAATTTGTACTCTCTATTCGGAATCCCAACTTACCAATCTTTCAAATGAAACTTCATCAAATTTATAAACTATATTTTATCGACTTCACTTTAAATATAAAATTTATTAAAAAAGAGAGAATTTTTAATAATTAATTTTATTATATTTAAATAAATTGTAAAAATATAAATAATATTTAATGTTACAAAAAATTAAAAATTAATAAATAAAAATTGAAAATTGTTTAACTAAATTTTTATATAAATCCATTTATCATAAATATTATAATATTTATTAATTATTTTTATTAATTTTTTTACATTTATATATAAATATATTTATTATATAGTTCATATAACAATCAATATACCTTCCTAATTCTTCGAAATCATTAGCAAGAACTGAAACTGTGAACGGCTCTAGAAAGAAAATCAATTCTTACAGTAATAAATCATCTTTTTCCCTTATTTATTAATAAGTGGACCTTGGTGAATAAATTGGGACCTTTAATTTTTCCAGTAAAGCTTTGTCTTATTTCGTGTCTAATTTTTTTTTCTTTCTTTTTTTAAATTATTATTACAATTATTATTGATTATAAATTTCTGGGTCTATCAAACTTTATACATACTAATTTTAATTTTAATTCTAATTTTAACTTTAATTTTTGATTTAGTTTTGGTTTTTGGTGTCTTCTTTTTGTATTGTATTCTGCGAATTTTTGTTTTATTATTAATCCTAGTTTTAAGAAATGATTTTTTTACTTTTTATGCTTTTAAGGGTTATTCTTTTTTTTTATGATAATCTAAAATTTTGTTAGGGTTCTACTTTTTCATATAAATCGTTTTCTTCTTGCTTGTTGATATGGCTTATTTTTTTTTCCATTTTGATAAAATATTTTAATTATTTTTTTTTTAGAAATTTAAAATTAAATTAATTGTTATTTATTAAATTAGAATATAATATAATGAATTTTATTATAATTAAAATATATGAATACTTTTAGAATAATAAATATAGTATAAAAAATTAGAAGTAAGTTTTTTTATTACTGTAGTTTATCTACTGAAAGGTTAAAATAACCTTTTCTAGCATATATCACTTAAAAATAAAGTAAAGGGAAATCTAAATTAAATTTTATACTTATAATTATTAAATATTTTTAAAAATATTTAAGCTTTTAATTTATACACCTTAATATATTACACATACTAAAAATATTATAGATCTCAATTTTTATACCAAAAATATTCAAGCTATTAATAATATTACAAAAAAGAAATATATTTTTTCCCCCTCCTACCTTTCAATCAGAGTCAATAACATGTTTTTTTTAATCCTTAAGTATTAACTACAACTCCCTCTAATCTTCTTCATACCCCTTTTTTCTCGAGTGTTGTTCTTCCTTCCAAATTCTGTCATAATTATTAGTTTCCACTACAATATTTTTATCATTTTATTCGGCCTTTATTCTCTATTATTTTCTTATTTTATTAAGCTCTCTCTGCGCAAATCTCTGCTACTCACTGTCACTAAATTCTTCGTCACTAACTACAAATCCGTCGTTTTCGTAGTCGTCTTCTTCGCTATAAAAATCTTCTTCGCTTCCACTGTAATTTTAGTGTCTATTAATACTTTTATTATTATTACTTTTATTTAGCATTTACATTTATTTTTTCTGCATTTATTTTCTTTTCATCATCATCTTCATTTTCCTTCTTTCCAGTTCCCTTTGTCTATGTTTCTCCTCTTTTTGTTTCTTATACCTTAAAAGCTCTTCCTGTTCCCGTTCTGCTTGTAGTCTTTTTTTTTATTTTTCGCTCAGATTTTTGTATTTTTCCTATTCTTTATCATCTTTATATTTGTCTTTGCTTTTTAATTATTATTATTAATCGCCTTTTTGTTGTCGCATTTTTTCTTCTATCCTTTTTTTGAAAAGATCGTCTTCTTTCGAATCTCTGACTTTATTTTTATTTATAGGCTTTTCGAATTTTCGGTCTTCCATTTTCTATTTTAATAGCTCTTATTTCCTTTTTTTTCTTAAATACTCTTCTTTGGTCATTTTTTACTTTTCAGGTTCAAGACTAGATTTTCTTTCTCTTTCCCTTTGTTTTTCTCTTTGTTTTTCCCTTTCCCGTTCTCTATCCTTTATATTTTCTCGTTATAATTCTTTTTCATTTCTAAGTTGTTATTTAAGTTTTAATTTTTCTTGTTCTTTTTATTTCATAAGCACGTATTCAGGCCCCTTTTCTTGTTTCAATTTTTTTAATTTTAAATATTCTTCTCTCGACATTGGAGTCCTTCTGCCAGAATCAGTACTATTCTATTATGATTTATTATAATTTTTATCAGCAGATAATTTTCTTTCTTTTTGCTTAGAATCGCTTGATTTAGAAGTTTTTTGGACTGTTTTATTTAATTGCTTTATTTTTTCCTTTTTTTCCACATTCTATTTTACTTCATTGAATATATCTAGAGGGTTTTTTGCTATATATATATATGTATAAATGAAAATATAATTAATATATTTATAATAAAAAGCATAAATTTAATTTTGATATAAGTTTATTTATATGTTGGAAAATTGAATATTTTAAAATGCTTAAATACATATTTTAATATATAATTTTTTTGTTTTAGTCAATAATATTTTTAATTTTTAACAAAAATATTATATTTCTTTACAAATTATATTTTTTTTTTTACTATTTTTATATATTTTTTAGCTAGCTTTTAGAATTTTATATTTTTTAAAATAAAAAATTAAAATTTTTATATTATAAAATCAGATTAAAATATCATTTTATAATTTATCCTTACCACTAGATACTTACATTCTATTAAACTGAACTAATTTTCCTTTTTATTATTTAATCTTGATTTTTTCTTAGATATTTATTTTTATTTTACAATTATTTTCTTTTTTAATTTTTTTTTTTTTTAAAATTAAGAAATTATTAAAATATAAAGTATTCAGAATAATATTAATTAATAACAAGTAAAAACTAAAATGTAGGATAAAGCCTAATTAATAAACTAAAGTTTATATTATACTAACTAAACTTTAATTTTTACTTTAAATTACTAACAAATATTGTTAAAATTTAAATAATTATATATAATTTTTAATTTTAAAAATGAATGATTAAGGTATAAATCCCTTATATGTTATTTTATTATATGTTATCTAATTCGGATATATAAATATATTTAAATTTTATTCATAATTGCGGTAAATCCATCTTACCAATTAATATTTATTAGTACTTATTTAATTATATGAAAAAATTTTAATTATGAAATAAATAATATTTTTTTTTTAATACTAGTAATATAATTTATAAAGACTCTATTATATTTCAAATTTTTAATTTATGAAAATTAATAAAAATTTTAAAAAACTAATTTAAATGCATTTATATAATTTGAAATATAATTTATTAAAATGTGATCTATATCTTTTCGAGTATAATACATAAAAAATTTTAATTATTTAAAAATTGTAAAATAAAAAAATAAAACAAAAAAATAAAAAAAATAAATTCCACAAAAAAGCCGAAAAGGTGGATTAATTCTACCTTTAAGGAGTAAATAGAGTTAAATAATTTATGTGAAAATAATCGGAATTTAATTTTCCCTAGCTCTTTTCTACTAAGAATATTTGGTTTACAATGTCAGTGAATTTAAAATGTAATTAAAAAATTATATTTAAATACAAAAAAATAAAAAAATAGAATAAAATGCTTATATTAGCATAATTTTTTCTATATCGACCTAATCCCTTAGTCTTCCAATCGCATTTGGTAGTCTACACAACTAGGTTGAAAAACGACTTCTTCATTAGCTAGGTGTTTGAACTTAATTTCAAGCTCCTTGAAGATGATTAATACAATCCAAAAATATATTTAAAAAATATTTTTAATCATATTATCTAATTTTTAATATTAAATACAGATTTCTAAATGAAGAAAGGATTTCGGTGAAAATTAGCTCACAGATTTTAAGATCATAAAATTTGAACAATGTCTGATAAATAAATAAAATAATGAAAATTATATTAATACTTCTATACTACTATTTATATTATAATCAATATTAAAAATAAATTATATACTTTTATATATCACCTATTTATATATAACTAAAAAAATATAAATAAACATAACATTATGTTATGAAAAATGTAAAAATTTGAAAAAATAAATAATGTCATACTTTTTTTTCTATAAATTAATATAAATATATTTTATTGTTTGAAAATTAATTGCGAAATAAATTTTTTTTTTATATTTCAATATTATAAATGATTTATTAGATAAAATATAATTATGTATTGAATAATTTACAAGAATTTTACTTGCATATATATATATTTAAATTTATAGCTTTCTTATTAAATATAATTAAAAATATGTTTATAAATTAAATTCACCACTTTCTTTCAATATAATATATAACAAATAAATAAATTTTAAATATATTTTGACCTATATGTAAGGTAATATGATATCTATTTTATAAATTATATATATTTAATACTTTATTTTCAATTTTAAATAGAATTTTTTTATATATGATTAACTTTTTTATTCAAAATATCTTAATTTTCTATTAATTTTTACAAAACTATATTTAAATCTTCTTATTAAATTTAAGAACCACCTTAAAAACTTTATTATTATTGACTAGCTCTATCATTATAGTATAAATTCCCTTAATTGTCCTAATTTATTTTTTAAAAAATTTAATAAATATTTTAAAAAAAAATAAGTTATAGCGAATTGAAAATTTATTAATAATTTATTTATAAAATTACAAATGATATGTTTTTCATTTTAAGATAGTAAGTTAAATTTTCTAACTACTTTTTATATTTATAAGCATCTCTTTTTTCTTCTATCAATTGAATATTTGTAATTTAAGATTGTCTTTGTAAATCTATTATTTTTTATTTTAAGAGTTCATTTTAAATGTATAAATTAATCTCATTATAATCAGTATCAGTTTTATTTTACACGTTTTTTAAACTTTTATTATCAAGATTATTTTATGCTTAGTTAATTTAAAAATTAGGGGAAAGATCTTTTTATTTTAAGTATTATTATTAAACTTTTTATTGTTATTTTTTGTCTTAAAGTGTAGGTAAACTATTATATATATAATAATGGGTTAAATTTATGCTTTTATATTAAAATTTAAAAATAAAAAATATTATTATAATTTACATTTACAAATTATGTTTATTGGATGCTATTTATTATTAACTTTCTTGTAATGAAATAGTAATATCAAGAGATTAGGAATGGTCTTATAATTAATTATTATCTATTTAGTTACAAAAGAGTTATTAATTTCGTTTTTATTTTATGTCATCTTTTTTGTTATTTTAATCTAAACTAATATTTTTTTTGTTTTAAATATTTTTAATTGAATCTCCTTAAAATGATATAGAATAATTTTTATGATCAAACATTTTTTAAATTTCATCAATTTTTTTTAGTCCTTCATTAGAAACATAAGATTTTAGGGGCTGCATGACGCAATCATCTTAATCTAAAAGACTTATGTTTTAAATTGATTCTTATATTGTGCTGCTATAATCATTTTCTTGGTATATATTATATAGTTAATTATTTTTTATTTACTATTATTATATGTTATTAAATTTTTATTAAAAATCTTCAGATTATTTGCAGTTTATTATATTGTCTGGATTAGGTTTAGTCTTTATATAGTCTTATTTTAAATTTTTTACATTTGTATTATAAAAATTATTCTAGGAATATTTATCTTGGTTGTGGTTTGAATTACTCTGATAAATTTGTAAATTATTATTAAGAATAGTTTAACTATTATTAATATTAGCAGTATTATTTTAATTATTTTCTATATGGGTGTTTTAGAAATTGTTATAATTATCATAGTTTTTAGTGCTATTATAATCTTTTAAATGATCTAAAATATCCGAATTTAAATTTTTATTATTTTTTTTATAAGTATAGTTCATACCTTAGGAATTATCAATATTATCATTAGCATTTTTAAATTCTTTGTTTTCTTTTTATTTTTATTAATCTGAATCAAAATCTAAATTAAAAAAGGTTTAGAAGTTTTACTAATTTTCTTTTATTTATTCATTTTATTATACAGGTATATTTTCTTCCTAGCAAGAATTTAAATCATATTTAACAGAAATTGCCTTTTCTTTAAATTATTATTAATATGGCTAATATTCAACTTATTCTAAAATTGAACTTTTTTTCTTTTTTAATTAATTTTACTCATAATAATATTATGAATCTTGATTAAACCATTATTTATCATTTTTATTAAAATTATTGACAAAATTTTAATTAGAATCTTGGTTTTAGTGCTAGGTAATTTATTTATACTTTTCTAAACTAATCGATTTTTCATTTTAATAATTTTCTATAATACGAGAATTGCATTAAAATACTATATTTGATGATAATTAAGAATTAAGATCATTTTATTTGTTTTAAGAAGGATTTTAATTTAATTGATTTATAATAATTGAGCCTTTATTTTGGTTTATATTATTTTGACCATTATATTTTTGTTTTTGATTATTTTTTTCGGCACTTTAATTTTTATTATTAGAATCTTTCAAATTTAAATTTATGTCATGTGAATTATTATTATAAATATTATTATTAGTATTATTAATAGTTTATTGGTGATTGGAATTCAGAGCACTTAATTAATTTAGTTATGTACTTGTTGTAAAAGTTGATATTTGTTACAGTATTTATACATTTTATTTTGTTGGTGGTGATAAAATTTTTTTTTTGCTAGATAAAAAATAGGGGTTATTTTAGATGTGTTCAATATTATTTTTACTATTACTTTGTTTCAAATTTTAAAATTAACCATTATATTATAATTCATTTATTTAATTTAAAGGGCTTTTATTTTGAAATTAATATAAATTTGTATTCTTTTAATTTTAATAATTATTTGGAAGGTAGTAATTTTATAATTAATTTTATGCTTTTACATCTGGAGTATAGCTAGTCCTATTATATACATTATTTTTAAAATTAATATTATTTTAAGTAGTAATTTAATGTTTTGAATCTCTTTGAAAATATTAATTAATTATACTATTTTTTAAATCATAATTTTTGGGACTTTATATTGAAATAGGCTTTGTACTTAAAGTTTAATTATATTTCTAATTTTAATTAATTTGATCATTGTTACTTCTTTAAGTATAAGAAATTTGTTGATTTTATATCGGTTATTCGTATTAGAAATTTTATTTTGAATAACTATTACTATCTTATTTATTTGTAGGTTAATTAATATTTGTATAAATATAATTTTAAAAAACATTAGGTTGTTAAATTTAATTTTATTTTTATTATATTTATTATTATTCTAAATTTTTTATTTTAGAAATTGGTTATTTTTGTGAATCGTGAAATTATTCTTATAAAAATTTATTTTATTGTAGAATATATTAATTATTTTTATTTAAATTCTAAAAAAAATTATTTTAAACTTAATAATTTTATGGCGTAACAGCCCTTTTTTAAATAGGATGTCCATACTAATTTTAATTATTAATTGGGGTTAAATTTGTACTAATTGACCGAATTTATTTATTATTTAATGAATTTTTAGCTTAAGAATCATAAATTTTTTATTAATTATAAGGATTATTATGGGAAACAGGAACTAATAAATATTATTACTTTTTTAATGGTATATACTATTATAAATATTATTATTTCTATAATTAGTTACCCTTACTATTTTAAATTGGTAAAATAATAACCTAATCATTTTTTTTAATGAATGAAGGATTTTAGGAATATGACTTTTCTTTTTAATTTTATACTTAATTATTATAATTATCATTATATTGCTTATTTATATTATGTATTTACTAATTTTATTGTTTATCAAATTAATTTTTTAATTAATTTGAAAATGGTAACTTATTTTAAAATTATGGATTTTTAAAATTGGTCTATTTTTCAATTTATTCTTAGTCATTTATATTATTTGATTTTTTTTTTTATATATTGTCAAAAGAAATTATTTTTTGAGGTGTTTGATTGTTAAAAGAATTACTTTACTTTTATTTATTAGGTAAATCAATGAGACAATTATTTTTTTCATTTAAATAGATTTATTTTTATTCTTATTAATAATTTTAACATGAATTATAATTTTTATATTTTTCAAAATTATATGGTGATATTTATTATTAGTTATTTTCATTTACTTGAGATATTTTATTAATGGTAAAATCTGAATTATAATCTGTTTATATAAAAGGTTTATTTGATTTTTATAAAGAATGACTTGATTCTAATTTTTTAGGATTATTTAGATATTTTTTTTAATATAATTAATCATTATTCTAATTTTAATTTTTAGTATTATTTTTATTTTACTTAGAATTTCTCTTTTTTTTCTACTATTTATCATATTTTTTTATAGAAATTTTAGATTAATTTGTTCCACCTATAAAAAGTTTAAAGGATGATGTATTGGAAATTCTTGTAAAGTTATCTGTTTATGAATTTTTCAAACTATTTTTTTCGAGGTTTTTTTTTTTATCTTAATTATTGGTTTTTTATTATAATTCCTTTTTTTTTTTGTCGTATTATATTTCATTTTAAAAATTTTATTTAGATTAGTTTTATGTTGATTCTTATCTATATGATAATGGGGAATAATTACTAAAAGTCTAGAATTATTTAATAGGTTTATTATTTTAAACATTTTATTTTTATTTAGGTTTAATAGCAGGACTAGTTTTTATATCAATAGAAAGAAATGGATTTTTATATTTATTTTTATGAGTATTATCATTATTTTATTAATAATTTTTTCTATCATGTTATTAAAAACTTTCATTTAGTTAAAATGATGGAGATGTTATATTTTAAATTAAATCTTCTTATTTTTCTTTTCTTTCACTCAATTTTATAATATTAGAAGCTAAATAAATATTTGGCTAACTTTTAGATTTATGTTAAATAATGGAATTAGAATTTTAAGTCTTATTTTTATTTATATTATTAAAATTTTAAATAGCTTATCGCTAAAATTATTATATAATTTCTTATTATATTTTCTATTTAGTTCCCTCATTTTAAGTTTTTTCATCAATTTTATTTTTTACATATTACATTTATTTATTATTTTAATTGTTAATAAAATTAATGTGATTATAATTTTAGTTTATAGGTGAAATTGATCTAGACACTTTTTGCTAAAATTCATTTTCAGATTTTTGAGGTTCCATTATTAATGGTTTTGTTGAATTTTAATTTTTATTATTACATATAAAACTCATGATTTAGTAGTAGATAAATTTTATCAATTTAATATATTATTTTTTCTTTTGTTCAATTTTATTTTTATTTCAATTTTATTTATTATCTAAAACCGCAAAATGTGTATGTATAAATCCTAATCTAATTTATTTTTATTATTTTAATTGAAGAATAAATGATAATTTGGTTTTTATTGAAGTAAACAATAATTTTGTGATTTTTTCAATAAAAAATTGTTTATTTTAAATTGCAAATTATAAATTTAAAAATTAATTACCTTTTATTGTATAAACATTAAGTTTTATAGAATTTTTACTATAGTCAAAAATACTTTAAACATTTTAAAATTTGTCTACTTAAATTTATAAAAAAATAGACGAATTATATACTAATTTTTCTATTAGGAAAAAAGAAAATACAAAATCTTCAAAAGTAGAAACTTAGATTGATATATATCTTAAATACATACACATATATATATATATTTAAAATATATTAAATTTAATTATAATAAAATAATTCAAAATTTATAAACCAATAATTATTATTCATCCTTTCCTATTTCACTTCCAATCTTAAGTGTTTAAAATATGCATTTTTCTTTTTTTTTATTTTGATTAAATATAATTTAAATAGGAACTTATTTTATATTATTTATGTTATAATATGATCATAGATTATTCTTGTCTTTTATCATAATTTATTGAGCTTAGTTTTTTTATTTTTTTAATTTATTAATGATTTATAATTATTAATCTTAAATTTTTCATTGGTTTTATTATATTTTTATATGGTTTGCTCTAATGATATATATTTTAAAGTTTAATCAGTTAATTCTATCCAATACTTCCCACATAATCATTGAATTTCCTCTAATAACAGCAGTTCCAATGGGGACTTATTTATCTTGTCCAATATATTCAATAGCATTTTCCAATACAATATTCATATATTTATCATATCCGCACAATTACCCTGAAACTCTTCTTCTACCATTTAATTTAATTAATAATTTTTTATCAACATATTTTGTAAAATCGGCTCCGTATCCTTGTTTGTGTAAAGGTTGATTGATCATTTATATATATATATTTTATTTACTTCTTATTATTTATTAATTTTTTTAATATATTTTCTATATTTAATATTAAAAAAAATTTAAGGCAAATTTGTATTATTTTAAAAATAATTAATAAATAAATTACACTACTCTTTTTGAAATAATGATTTTTGATTTATGTGGGTCTTTTGGTATATTAAAATATAATAAATAAAACATATATAGATTAAATAGGTTGAATGGTAATGAAAAAAGCAAGTTAATTTACATTAAAATCTCTGTTTTTTATCATAAAAAATAATTTAAGAATTTTTATTTGTTATTAATTTTTTTAAAAAATAAATATAAAATAATGCTAAAAATCATCATATAAAGAATTTTATACATCAATCTTCTTATAAAGTTATTTTTTAGTTTGATTATAAAATATTTATAGTTATAATAAGTGTAGAATTTTTTATCTATAAAATAAAAATAATAAACTATATATGATTTAAAAAAAAACTAATTAGAAATAATTTTTAGATAATTTTCTTAGCAAATAAATTATTAAAAAACAAAATTTGTAATAAAATAAAAATTTACATTCAACTATCTAGTGAAAATAATATATTTCTAAATAAAAAAAGAAGCTTAAAATTATAGAACACATTATAGAAATAAAATTATTATAATGAGTAATAACTTTAGTCCTAAAAAAAGAAATATCAACAAAAGAAATAATTAAAGTCCTGAAAAAGAAATAGCTATGTCATAGGTAGTAATGAATATACTAAGTAACTCACCTTTGGCTAAATAAAATTAATTTAAAGAATATGTTAAAAATTTAGAGTAATTTTGCCAGCCCTTTTTGTCATTATAGAGAAATATTATTGTACTTATTTTTTTTATAAAAATTTTTTAACTCCAAAAAAAAAATCGATAAAAATAATTCTAAAAAACAATTAATTTAATTTTTTATTTTCTATGATAATTAAATAATTTCTAAAGCCTTAAAAAAAATTATAAAAAACAAATATGAATAATTTTTTAATAAATTTATAATTTAATTAAATAGGAAAGCTTTATGTAAAATAGCACAGATAATAATAAAGATTCCTAAAAATTGAGTTCTTATATATCATCTGAAAATTATGTAATTTTTGTTACTATTTCTAATAATTTTTAATAGTATTAAAAATAAATTAAACATAATTAATTTCAAATTAGGAGCATTTTTAAAAATAAATTGAAAGGAATTGTTATGGTCTAATAAATATAGTTATATAAAAGGTTTTTAATTTGGATGTACAACAACATGAAATTTATCAATAATTATAATAAGCTTAAAAAAATAAAACCGCAGTTTATATGATAAATTTATAAAAATACTTTTAGTCACAAGATTAATAATATAAACATGATTTAAGCTAATTGATTTAAGGGCTTAGACTTTCTGATAATTCATTAAGAAAAAATTTAAATACATATTTGATGGCTGATTCAGAATCAGAAGTAATAATAATTATACACACAAAATTTTTAATATAAAATTAAAAATAATTATTATGAATAACAACAGTATAAATTTACAATATTTTAATAATGATATACTATTTTAAAGGGCTTTCAAACTGAAGACGATGAAAATTAAATGAAAAAGGGGGATTTTTATAAATCTGGAGGTTAAGATAATATTTTAAAATTTAATGGAAAAGAAGAAAAAATGTAATTTTTAGAAAATTAAGAAAAATTATTATAATAAACAAAATTATAGAAACAGCAAATTGAACAGCTAAAAATTTAATTGGAAAAAAGTAAATAATCTATAGAATCTAGGAATTAGACAATATAAGGTCTTACAAGTGGGTAAAATAAATTAAATAATATATAAGGATAAATTTTATAATTAGTTATAATTTTGGTCTTAAATTATTTTTAAATTATATTTTAAATTAAATTAAAAGGTACTTAAAAGATATATAGCATATGAAAGAAATGATATTTAAGAAAAACCAAAACATAGACGAAATGGACTTTTATGAGGTTTAATACTTTTAGATTTCTTAGGTATTGGATGATAACACATTAAAATTGTTGAATGGAAAATTAGAGGATTTAAAGAATTAATTTAATGAAAAAACACAAAGCTTTGTAAAAAAGTTACTTGCTTAAGATTCTGAAATTGAAAAACTAAGAAAAGATTTACAAATCAGCAATTCAGTAAATCCACACTTATTGGTTAAAAAATTATTAAAAAACGAAAATAATCCTTATAATTTATATAAAGTATTTTAAGATATGGATGTAACAGAAGCTTTAAAAAAGGTTATTATATATATATTTTAAGATTTATTATATTTGATTATTTTAACTTTAAAATAATATAAATATTATATTAATAAATTAAATAAATAAAATTAATATATTTGTTATATAATGGTAAATTTATTATATGCTTTAGGTCTATTTGACTTAAAAATCGGGATATGGAATTGATTATGATAAAATTAATCATTTATTTATGAGCAAGCGATTTTATGAAAAAGATTATACATCTTATAAGATGGAAATAGATAACTAATTAAATGGTATTGTTTAATCCACAATTGATTAAGTAAATGAATTAGTGGGGGATTGTGAAGAAAAAGACAAAGAAATTAATAATCTAAAAGATATCAGAAATGCTTTTTTAGAAGAAAAAAAATAGGTATTTATTTCTGCAGCCATTGATTATGTTAATGAAAAGGAAGAAATGTGTAAATTTATTATAATATAAAATGATAAAATAATATTTATTTTATTTTTATATAAAAGTATTAGATATAGTATAAAAAGAAAAAAACGAATTATAAGCTGAATATGGGTAAATTGAACAATTATAGTTGAGGTAAATGTTTTCAAAATGGGCCTTAGTTAATAAATTTCATAAATTATCAAATTTTAAAGATTCGGTGGAAATGAAAAGAAGTTTAAAATCTTTAATATTTGATGAGGGAACAAAAAATCTCATAAAAAGATATTATGAATGTAAATTCATTAAATATTTTATAAAAAATTTCTTAAGATTTTCTAATACAAATTTATTTAAAAATTTATTATTTTTAAATCAAGAAACAATTCAATAATAGAAAGAATAATTAAAAGTAATGTAAGAAAAGATAATTAAATTGAAAGGGCAATATAAATCATTAAATTAAGATATGGAAAAAGTTACAGAAAGTTATCACAATACAGATTTCAAATACAGTTAAGTTTAAAAATAAAATGATGAGTTAAAATTTGAATTAGGAGTAAAAAACAGAAGAATTAAAGTCTATAGGAATTCATTATAATAAGTTTTTAAACAGCTAGCAATTAAAATAGACGAAAATTAATTTGATACACTAGATTTAGAAGATGAGAAATAAACAAGCACGAGCTAATTTTTTCAAAAATTATAAAAATTTGAAACAAAAGAATAACGAATACTACGGGAAACAAAAATAATAGGTGAAAAGGTTTAGGGGTCTGCTGATATAATTGATGCATAGTATTGTTTATTTATTTATTTTTATATTTATTTTTTAATTAATTTTTAGGTTTATTTATTTATTTTTAATTAATATATAGGTTTACATTTAATTTCAAAGATGCAGAAGTTATGACTGACTTTTTTGATATAAACGTAAAATTAAGTTAATTTGAACATTCAGATAGTGATAAAGAAAGTGTTTTAAATTAAAGTTAAAATAAAATTAAATAAAGTGTTTAATAAGAAACTTTGAGTGATTCTGAAGAAGAGGAATTAAATTAAGAAGAAAAAAATAAAAAAGAAACTAATAAAGATTTAATAAAGTATGAAATGATATTATATTTATTTCTTAAAATTATAATAATTATAATCTTTTATAGAGCTTTGGCAACAAGTATTTTGACAAGTAATTAATCATAGGAAAATATAGAGTTAACTTTGTTAAAATAATAGAGAGAAATTGAAAAAAATGCTTTTGAAGAAAAAAAGAAAATTAAATAGAAAGTTTTAGAATTAGAATAATAAATAGAAGATCAATAAAAATAAATTTATAAATTGGAAAAAGAAAATTCAGATTAAAAAGCATAACAAAAATAATAATTATAAGAATAGTAAAGTAAATAACTATCAGAATTAGAAAAATCAAATTTAATTGCAAGTTTAAGAGCTTCAACACTAGAAAATGATAAAAAATAAGTAAAAATACCAAAAATTTAAATTAATACTTATTTCTATATATTTCTTAATAGATTTTAACTTAAATAAAGAAATAATCTATTTATTTAAATTTTTAAAAAAACATAAGATAAACATAAAAGAAAATGAGAAAAATAAGTTAGAATTCGAGAATTTAAAAGATGAAAATTCTAAAAAACTAAAAGAAATATACAATTAATAACTACAATTGATGAACGAAGAAGAACAAAGTGAAGAATTTAAAAAAAGCTTAGCAGTTTAAATTGAGTGTAAAAATAGAAATATTGAAAAATTAATTAAATTTTAAGAAAATTCAAACAAGTTTATTGATGATTTGGAGGCTTAGTAGGAGTAGTTATAGAAATAAATAGAAGATTTATTTTAAATATAAAAAGAACAAAAGTAACAAATTTACAAATAAGAAAAATCTATAGAATAAAAAAATGATATTGTTTAGAAATTAGAAAATTAAATCCAAGATTATTAAAAATAAAAAATAGACTAATTAAATGATTAAAAGGTCTAATAAATTTATGCTTAATAAAATGAATAAATAAAAATTTATGAATAAAAATTAAGTAGTTTAAATGAAGAAAATAAGTTATAGTTAAAGAATATGGAAGAATAAAAAACTTAAATTGAAATTTATAAGGAGGAAATTAATAGTTTGTAGAAACTCAAGTAGGATTAAAAAGAATTATAAATTGTTAATGCCAAATTATAGTAGCAAGTGACTTAATATAAAAAATAAACAGGTTAATAATAAGAAAGAGAAAACAAATTATTAAATAAAAATTATATATCAATTATTTAAAAAGAAGTTTAAGTATAAACAGACCCTATAAATGAATCAGAATTACGAAATAGTTTTAAATAAAATATTTAACATCCTTAATCATTAGATTAAAATTATTCTTATCTTAGAAGTTAAGATAAAAATAAAGTTAATTAAAATGATGCTTAAACTATCGATATATTAAATTAAGAAAAAAGTCAAAACGTGAATGCAAATATTAATACCTAAATTTCGGAATTTTAAGATAAAAATCCAAATTAAAATTTAAATTTAAATAAAAACTCTACAAATATATAAAATGAATCTTCAATTTCGAAAGATAATACTAGTTAACAAAATACTTATTAAACTGATTAAAAATTAATGATAGAAAAAACGGAAAATGATAACAATAATAATTAAGTCAGTTATGAAAGAAATGATACTGATTTATAAAGTTATTAATTATAATAAAAATATTAAAATTATGATACAGGTAATAGTATGACACTTTCAAGAAAATAATAGAGTAAAAATTAACATGTAAATTAAAATCAACCGCATATATTAACCAAAAAATACAGTGAATATATTGGACAATTACAGTAGAAATCAAAAGATTATACACAAAATGGATATAATAATTAAATAAGTAGTGCCGAAAAGTATTTTTTAGTTTTATTTTTAAAATTAATTTGAAATAATATTTAGTTTTATTTTAATTAAATTTTAATTTTAATTTTTTTTTATTATGATTTTTTAAATATTAAATATAGGTAATATATTAGTAATAACTAGAATATAAAATCGGAAAACCTAGTTAATTAAGATTTAAATTTAGATTAACAAGATAATATAAATAAATTAAAATTAAATATTGAAAAAATAGAGAAACAATACTGGGATGAACTTTTAAAGCTTCTGTAAAACCAACTCATAAGCTGTAAAAAAATAATTTATATATATTTTTATAGTAAATTATTAATAACTTTATCAATATAAATTTAGAAAAAGTTAATAATAGTACTAATTCATATATTTTTATGGAGACTTCTTTGCCTTCAGTTAATAAAACCTAGGGAATAGGTTTCTAAGAGGAAAATTTAAAGACAGGTATAACTTTTCCAAGCATTAACTTAACATAATATTAAACCTTAGGCAATAATTTTAATCATACAAATAATAGAAATAACAAAGATAATAAAATAGGAAATAAAAGTTTGCTGCTAAATCAAATATAACTTTAAAAATAATAGTTAAAGAATTAATAAAATGGAAATGAAATTTAAAATTAATTAGAAAAAAATAGCTTTAGTCGAGATAGTAGTCCATAATTTTAAAGTAAAACTTAAAATTTAAAACAATAAATGTAGCAAAAATAAGGTCAATAATTATACTATGATGATATATAGTAATTATAAATGAAAACACTATATAATCAATAACATTAATTTAAAGACCAAAAATAAATTGCTTAGATCTTTAAAGAAATAAATAAGCAAATTTATAAAAAAAGAATTATGTATTTTGAGAATTTAATCTAATAAATTGCACTCGAAAATTAAAAAAATTAGAGTAAGTTAGATTTTAATAATTTTAAGAATTAAAGTAAAGTTGAATAATTATCTCCTACTTTCCAAAGTAAAAATAATTAAGAGGGAAATTTTTTTAATAAAGATTTGGCAGATGATGAAATTAATTAAAAACGTTATAAATAAAATAAATCAGTTAAATAACATTAAAAAGATTAAACTGTTTTAGAACATGTTAATAAAGTATAAAATATAGAAGAATTTAAAACATTGAAAATTCCCCAAAAAAATAATAATTCCATTTTCAAAAAATAGGGTAAATTTATAATTTTTTTTTTTTTTAAATTTATTATTTATTTTAATTCTAAAAATTAAATTTATCAATGTAATAATAGAAAGAAGGCCAAGGGCACAAAACTATTCAGTGCAAAGTAAAGAGATTTAAGAAAAAAATAATTATAATATGATATAATAAACATTAGATAATGGTAGTATGAATTTGCTAGATCAGTAATTAAAAATTTCCATTTTTATATAAAAATTAAGTATTTTAATAGTTTTATATTTTAAATAACTTTAAACTAATAAAATTTGTATTTTTAAATAAATAGTGTAAACTCTAAAAATAAACCTGATGATTTTGGATAGAGAAATAATGGTAAACTCAAAAGAGTTGTTCGAGGAAAATCTAATTAAATTGCAGGAAATGTATTTTTACCTGACTCTGTTGTGAAATTAATATAAGATGCTAAAAATAATTCCAGTTTGGCAGAATATAAACATTATGTTGAGAACTAAAATTAATTTAACAATTATAAAAATAAATGAAATAAAAAGCTATTTATATAAATATAGTAATATATTATATAATTTACGTGAAATTAAGAATAATTATATTTTAATATAAATATTGATATCTAATTTTGATATTGATTAATAATTATAAATTATTATGGCTGATAACAACAATTAAATAAATATTTACTTAAAAAAATTGAATTTTATAAATTTCTTTATCTTTTATGATTTATATATATATAGCACTGCATTTGCCCTGGTATACTTTAGAATTTATCAGTATAATATATACTATATACAAAACCATATATGAACCTCAAAATATTCCAAAAATTTTCCTATATTTATATATATTAATATAAAAAATTTGTTTTCTCATTAAAGTTTCTTAAATTATTCATAAAAAAGAAAATTAAATTAAGCTAAATACAAACCTTATACTATAAAAAAAATTCTAAATAATTAATATAAAAAAAAATAATAAAAAAAAAAAAAAAAGTAAGTATTAGATTAAAAAATGTTATTTTAGTTATAATTATGGTTTAATTAAAATGAACAGTGTAATTAGTATTAAATGAAATAATAAAAAGCTTTATAGTGGAAAAAAACTTTGCGAGTTATATTAAATGAAATTTGGCGCCATTCAAAAACAAAATATGATGTTCTCGTCGCCCTCATCTCAACTTAATCTTGTCCTTAATGTAACAGTTATTTTATGTTATGTTATAGAGATTCTGAATGTAGAAGAACTGTAGATGAATTACCCAAATGTGCTAAATAATAAGGTTGTAATATTCCCATGGAAAATAACAATAAATAATGGAGTGATTGTTATAAAAATTAATGTAGTTATTTAGAACATCCCAAATATACCGCTTTTGACAACTGTATTGTAGAAAGATGTGTCTATTTAAACTGATAAGTTTACCTTAAATATAAAAATGAATCATATTCCATTCATATTTTATTTTATATATAAAAAAATTGTTGTTATTTTTAAGAATTTATAATGGAATTTATGCTATATTTTAAACACTAATTTATAAAATATAAATTTTTTATATATTTACTTTTTATTTTTAAAGTAAAAGTTGAATTTAAAAAAATCTATAAAAATTAAATTCTTAATTATCTTTATATTTTTATATAGTATTTTTAGCGAATATTTTCTAAAAGCCAATAAATATTAAGTGGTGAGTAATTTTGAAATAAAAATTTATTTAAAACTTTTTAATATTTTTTTATAAGTTTATTATAAAAAATAAATTTTAATAAATTTGATCTAAAAGTCTCCCGCATCTAAATTTTTTTAAAAAATTGTCAATTATACTTTTGTATTCAATCTTTTTTTAAGAATACCAAGTAATTTGTTTTTTTTATCTTATTTTCTACAAATTTGAATATTTTAAATTGAAACTTATCTATGAAAATTTAAAAATAATTAAAATAATTATATCTGGCGATTTTATTTTGAAATACAAAAAATTGAATAAAATTTTTGAATTATAATTAGGTATAATTTAATTATATTAAAATTATAATAAATTTAGAGTAAATAATTATATAGATAATATTTTAATTATTTTAATTTTTAATACATATTATTAATTATTCTTTTATTTTTTAATCTTTTTCTCAAGGTATTTAATATTTAAATATAGATGAAATTTGAGGGGTTTATTATTTTTTTATGAAAACTTAAAGATATAGATCTCAAAATAACACAAAATTAGCAATTTCAATTTTTGTTAATTATTTTTTATCATAAAAAAGAATACATATAAATTTATATTATAGCGTAAACAAGAAAAAAATATCAATTTATTCTATGGTTTAATAATAGAATAGATTATCATTACAATTAATGAAAATAAAAAATTATAAAATAAATTGAAATAAAGGAAAATATATAAAAATAAGATAAAAAACAAAACAAAACTAATTTGTAAATACATAATGTAGCAACAAAGATATGAAAATATTAGTGAATAAAGATAGGATGTTTAAGAATTATTTGATGAAATATAATAACTTTAAAATTAAAATTTTAACTTTTAAGCTTTAATAATTGAACTTTAAGATTAGGTAAAATATGTGAACGAAAATTTAAATGAAAAGATATCAGAAAATTAAAAATTAAAAATTGAGTTATTATAATATAATGATATTGAAACAGTTAAAAAAAACTTTAGGAATAAATAATAAACCTTTGAATAAATAGAATCTTCTAACAAATAACAAATAGAACAATACCAATTAAAAATAGAAGAAATAACAAATTAGCTAAAAGATAAAGAAATTTAAATAATTAAATAATAAGGTGAATTTTAATAAATATAGAAAAATCTTTAAATTAAAATATATGAATATGAAAAATAAATAAATAGATTATAAAATGATTTAAATCTTTATAAATAATAATAATAAATAGAAGAACAAATATAAATATATAAAGAATAAATAGATTCTTTTATTAATAACCAAGATCATGGTATAAAAAATTATTTGTAAGTATTAGATTAAAAAATGTTATTTTAGTTATAATTATGGTTTAATTAAAATGAACAGTGTAATTAGTATTAAATGAAATAATAAAAAGCTTTATAGTGGAAAAAAACTTTGCGAGTTATATTAAATGAAATTTGGCGCCATTCAAAAACAAAATATGATGTTTGCTATTAATTACCAATAATTTAATATAGTTGATGAAAAATTTTAATATTAATTTAATATATTTATATGATTCTTTTTTATTTAAATAATGCTATATATGAAATTTATTTTCAAAATTATAATTTAAGAGTACATAACACAACTTTATAAGTATTTACTAGTATAACAATAATATAAATATTATCTTTTATTAATTTCTTTGTATAATAAGATTATTTAAAAATTTAAAAAAAATATGTATAGAATTAAAATAATTAAAATTAATATTTGATATAAAAGAAAAAAAAAATAACATATAGACTATAAAACTAATAAGATATTAATGATATAATAATAGATTGACAGGGATTTTGAATAATTATTTGATATTTAACAACAAAATTTACTAGGAAAAGGGGGGCAAGGTAAGGTTTTTAAGTGCAAATATAAAAATAGAAATGCTGAATTAGCAGTAAAAGTAATTTCTAATTCTTATATAAATAATAATACAAAAAGTAAAATTTAATTTGAAAGAGAATTGTCTATATTATAATTGCTATCAAAATAAAACAACAGAAATGTAGTTAAATTTTTAGGCCACTTTGTTTATAAATTAAGTAATGAAAATATAGAATTTTATAAAAAAATTTTATCAAAAGAAATTATTAATAATTATTAAATTTAATTACTAGATACATATATAGTTATGGAGTATTGTAATTAAGGAACATTAGAAGATTTGAAATTAAAATAAGATAATTAAAGATTTTCTGAATATTAATCTATATAATTTATGACATAAATTCTTATTGGACTTAGAGAATTACATAAAAATGGTATTATTCATAGAGAGTAAAATATATTTAAATAATTAATGAAAGTATATTTAAATTAATTCCTAATTTTACTCTAATAAGCATAAAGATTTAAAATTTGCTGGTTTAAAATTAAATAATAAAAATTGCTGATTTTGGTTTATCTATAATAACGGAGGATCATGCAAGAACATTTTGTGGAACAGGACCGGTAAATAGATTTTTTAATAAAAATGATATTAATATAATAATAAATTCTGTTTTTATAACATAACTTTAGAAAGTTATTCAAAAAAATAATAAAATAAATTATTACCATTTTAAATAGTATATGTCGCCAGAAGTATTAAATAAATAAAAATATACTGTTAAATGTGATGTTTATAGTTTGGGAGTTTTGTTTTATTTTTTGTTAACTGGAAAATACCCATTTTGGGAAAAAAATAAGTCAAAATAGATATAAGAATAATTAGAATTGATAAAAAAATAAGAAATAGATTTCCAAATAGAAGGAGTTATTATTTCTGATAAAACATAAAATTTAATAAAAAATATGCTAAAATTTTAGGAATGTGATAGAATTGATATGGCAGGAGTTTGGGACAGTCCAGTTTTTTCAGAAACATTAAATTAAAAAAAAGGATTTATAAGTATGTCAAACATTTTCTGTTTTCCTTTCGAATTTTTTAAAAATGATAAAAAATTTTACAAAAATTCTATTGAGTTTGATGATTGGAAAAAATAAGAAATTATTGACTAAAAAAGAGATTAAATGATGTTAGAATCTTCGGAAAAATAAATTATTAATAATGTAGAATATTTGGAAAAATAATTAGATATGCTAAATTTGATGGGAGATAAGAAATTCACTGAAAAGGAAGATGAAGAAGAGGAACTTAAGGATGAATAATTTTAATAAAAAAAATAAGAAGAAATCCAAAAATTTATTGAAGAAAAATATTTCTATCCCATAAATTGCTATAGAATTCTAAGTTTTTGTTGTGAGAAAATATATGTAATTTTAAAAATATTTCTAACTTTTTATATATATATTTTTTTAATAAAATTATTTATATTTTATTTTTTATAGGTTTTAGACAGTTAAATAAATCCTTATAGAGCCCTGTTTATGATGTTTAAAAAACTTATTTTTTATATGTAGGAATTTTTAGATGATATAAAAAATAGAAAAAATATGTTTAATTGTAAGTATCCCAGAAGTTTATATAATAATGAAATAATGAACCAAGTTTAAAATCTTTTGGAAGAAGTTATTTTATTATCAAATGAATATTATATGATTGTATTAATTTAAAACCAAGATTTCTATTAATATTATAAAAATTAATATAAAAATATCGAATTATAAAATCAGTTTAAATCTGGTATGTATAATAAGGATTCACAAAAAGTTTTCGAAATTTATGTAAAAGAATACTTAAATAGAATTTGGGTAATTGAAATAACTTATTATTTATAAATTAAATTAAACAGTTTTTATTATAATTATTTTTAAAAGACTGAATTAGAATCTGGAAAAATAGTTGATTATAAAAAAAAAAGAGAATATTATTAATTAATTAATATAATATATGACTCTCTTTACATAGATTAAATGATTATATGTAAAAATTAAATAAATTTAATAAATAAAGAAAAAAATGAAAATAAGATTTTTTAATAACATGAAAATTAGATAATTGAATATTTAAATAAAAAATAATAAGATTATAATATACAATTTTGAATAGGATTTTACATTATAAATAGATTAATATGAAAAAAAATTTAAAATATATATGTACTAATAAATATGATAGATATTGTTTCATTATTAAATTAAAATGTAATTTTTTTATAATAATATTAATTATATAATTATAATTTTACATAAATATATAAAATTATATAAATATTTATTGATATGAACTATGGTTTATCTTTTCAAATAATCTAATTGGTGTATTGTTTTTTATTTGTTACATTTTGATCTGTGGGTTAGTTTACTAAATTAGAAGCTTGATACTATTAATAATTATTTTACATAGTTAATTCTTACTAATTTTATTAATTTAAATATTTTTAATCTTGGTTTTGTATTTCTTATCCTCCAAATCCAAAAAATTATGTTATTTGTTCAAAAAATGTATCTATGCTCACTTCTCTTTATAAAAACCTAAATTACTCTTCGGTATATAAAAAATAAATAATAGCAATCTATTTATTAAAATTAAATTATTTAAAAATTCAAAATTTATATAGTAATATTAATTATTTCAATATTATATATATTTATTTACTTTTAAACAAAATTATACGAAACTAAGAACAATTGTCCAATGAATAGGGAAAGCCATCCAAGATAATTTATAATCAAAGTCATCTAAATATATATTATACTTATTATTCCAATAAATTAGCCAAAACAAGTCAAAAATTAGTGAAAATATAATCAAATAAACTATTCTAACTAAATGTTTAGGAAACTCCTATATTTGAAAAAAAAATTATCATCTACTATTGATTTAAGTATAAACTTTTTTTTACAATTATTTAAAATAAATGATTATAAAGATAATTAAATATTTATTAAAATTTATTATTATATTTTTAATTTACCATAATTTCATTGGGATATATTAAAAGAAGTAGTAAAAATGGATATATACCAATATTATAATCAGCTTTTTCAAAATAAGAAAAGCAAGATAAAGCAGTACCCCCAAATAATAGGTAAAAAACAGTTGGGTATTTTCTATGAGATTATGATTATACTATATTTTATTATTATTAATATTATTGGCTTTCTGGTTATTGGTAGATTGATTATTGGTTTTCCATATTATGTGTATAATTATTTTTATTAATTTAATTTTACAGGTTTTGTATAAATTATGTTTTAAATAAAAATTTTATTTAACAAATATATGGGTTTATTAATAACTAAATTGGAGGAAGTAGAAATTTTTAAATTATATTATTTAAAAGTTTTTTAATAAAAATTAAAAAATCAATAAAAAATAAATTATTAATTTTAATATGCTAGTTATTCTAATTAAATATTTCATTAGTTTTTGATATTTTGTAAAAAGTCTGAGTATTTATATAAATATATATATAAAACTATAGTGATTGAATTTGGAATTATTTTTTATTGCTGTAAAAGTAATTATATGAAAATAAATAATTTTTGCAAATAATTATAATTGATAACTAAATTAATTCTCATGAAATATTATTCTATAAAACAAATAAAAATAAAATACTAAAATTAATAAATAGCTATAAAAAAAATTATATCAAATATTCAACTTTAAGACTAAGACTAATTAAAATATTTTTACTATTTATATATAATATCAAACTTTAAAGAGAAAGTGAAATAATTTAAATTGAACTAAGAAAATTGAGACCCTAACTTAAACACTACAACCACATAAATGCATTACGAGGAATCATTAAAATAAATTAGAAAACCGAAATATATATTCAAAGCTTCAGAGGATCCAAATCATATAAGTAAAAATAAATTAATTATGACAAATGTTGGTATGGAATTACTCAAAGAAATAAAAGAAGAAAATTAAGAAGATGAAATTAAGAAAAATCAATAAAAAAAATAACAATAACAATAAAAAATGACGTAATTAAATGAATCAAGTATTTTAGTTAAAGAATTGCTTTAAGATCACAATTAAACTGTAGATAAAAGTTTAAGTGAAAAAATACTTTTAGCAGGTTTACCAAATACAGAGAGAAATAAAAAATTGTTAAAAGCTGAGTTTACTAAAGGAATGAGACCTTAAATTTAATAAAATAAATACTTATAACAATAAATTAATAAATACACAGATAAAATAATGAAACCTCTTTTTGTGTCAAAGAAATATTAATAAAATAATAATAATAATTATAATAAAAATAATTCTAATAGTTAATCAAATTTGAGGTAAATAGGGTCTTCTATTGTATTAGGGTATCCTGGCACTTCAACTAACAGTAGTTTAGCTTAATCTAGGCCTAATACGAATGATTCTTTGATGTTTTAGAGTAGTTCAGTAGCTGATGATTATTATGCACTTGAAAAGTATAATTAGGTAATAATATATTTTTTTATTTAATTTAGTTAATAATTTAAAAATAAGATGAAAATATATATATTAAAAAAAAATTTTTTGTGGGTATAAGAATTTTTTTTTGGATGTTAAATGATATTAGAATTTTAATTAATAAAAATTGTAAATTTTTAGCTTGATAATATTGTAATTTTAAATTTATTTTAATATTATTAAGGTCTTAAGTACTGAATCAAAACTAGATTCAATATATTAAAGATATAATTAACACAATGAGAATTATAAAAGATTGTGCAAAAATATAAAATAGAAATTTAAATCGAATAAACAAGAGGAAGAAGACTACTTAAACTCTTAGCCTAAGAAAATAGAACAAGAAATAGGTAAAGAGGAACATGAATAAATAAAAGAAATTATAAAATTTTAATCCTAGTATAATAATAGAAAAAAAGAAAGGCTATATGAATATTTAGGAAGGCATTATTAAGAACCTTGGACTTAATTTAAACCTCCGAAATTAACATAAAAGAGTTTATAAAATCATTTGAGACACGAAAAATATTAAAGTTAAAATAATAGATTAAAAATGATTTATGAGTTTTGAAAAGTTATAAAAAACAAATAAATCTTGTTAAAAAATAAATACAATAAAAATATAATATTATGAATTTAATTTTAATATTAATATGATATATTAATTTATATTTTTAAGTGAGCTGCTAAAAATATTAATTTAAAATATAATTATATATATACAATTTGATTTAATTTTTTCTGTATAAATAAATATTATTTTTTCCTTTAAACGTGTTAATTTTTAAAATTTTAAATAAATTTAGATATTAATATTTTCTTATACATCAATGACAAATTGATTATTATTAAAAATAAAATGTCTAGAAATAGCCTATTTATTTTTTGCAAAGACAATAAGGTTTTATTAGATTTAATAAAAGTTTAGAAGATATTTAACATTATTATATCAAATATAAATATGAAATTTAATAAATTAATTAGATAAATAATAAAAAAAAAGAAGAAAAAAATATAAGAAAAAAGTTTAAAAATCAAAAAAAAATAAAAAAATGGAAATTGAATTATAAGATTCTGAGATAAACTTAGAAAAAATAGCCTAGGATTCATAGAACATAACATAAGATTTATTAGTAAGAATACAAGAATTAGAGTAGGCTTAAAAGATTATAGATGAAAAAAGGTTTATCTCATTGCCTATTTAAAAAACAATTTTCGACTTTATTAACAAAACTTGGTTCAATAAATTATTAATTAATAAGCTAAAACACGAATATCTTGAGAATTGGTCTAAAGTGCAGGCTATTTAGGAATATTTATAAAACAAGGATTAAGTTCACGAAAACATATATAATAATATTTTTTAAAAAAATTTGCTAAAAAAACTTAAGAATATTCAAGTAGAAAATCCACAAAAAAGCTAGGATGAACTAAAACTGAAAGAAAACAACCTAATATAAAATTTTCTCGTTCAAAACAAAATAGAAAGCCTTTTAAAAACCTAGGAAAACGACACAAAAGGCGAAAAAAAGCGCTCACCAAAAAGCACCTAAGCCAAAAAATCTGAACAAGAGCTACAAAAACACGTCGAAAATTTCGCAAAATTGTTCACATTAGAAATCTCAGCCCTCAGTTTATACTTAGAAAACTATAATAAATAAATTCCCAGTTAAAACGAGCTTTTAAAAAACTTTGAACAGGAAAAAAAAAAATTAATGCAGTTAAAAAATAGCCCCAATTTTTACAACTACAAGTCCGAATTCGAGCAGAACTAGGAAAATTTGGGCACAGATATAAAGCAACTTTTCGACAAAGAATAAAGTTTTTTAAGAAATTTACTTGTAACAAATGATTCTTAGTTAAATTTTTCTTTAGATTTTAAAAGTCCTAAGTTACTTCACTACGTCGCCGGAGTCGATATTTCTTTCGATAAAAATGATAAAAGTTTGGCCTGTTCTTAACTTACTATTTTGGAATACCCTAGCATGAAATTAGTGTACGAAGATCATGAATTTGTAAAACTAGATATTCCTTATGTTTCCGGGTTTTTAGCTTTTAGAGAGTGCGCACATATTTTAAAATTATTCGAAAAATTAATGAAATTTTACCCATAATTTATACCGCAAGTTATTTTATGCGATGGAAATGGAGTACTTCACTAAAATGGCTGCGGATTTGCTAGTCATTTGGGACTTTTACTTGATATTCCTAGCATAGGGGTAGGAAAAACCTGTTTTTTTGTTGACGGACTCAGTACAGAAAAAATTATGACTTTATACGACGAAAATTGTAGGAATTTTGGCGATTTCGTAAAATTAAAAGGAAAATCAGGAAATATATGGGGAGCTGTACTTAAAACAAGTAAAAAAACTAAAAATGTAGAAGATCCTATAATTGTTTCTATTGGACATAAAATTTCATTGGATTCAGCTATAACAATTGTTAAATATTGCACCTATAAAGGTATTATTCCTAAACCTATATATGAAGCTGATAAATTGTCAAGAAAATTTATAAGAGATATTGATTATTTCCACAGAAGTAATGCTGTTATAAATATTTTACCTTTATTGCACCATATGAATTTAAATGATGTGCCTAATGAAGTGTATGAAAATAATGAAATATATAGTCCTAGAGATACTACAACTGATAAATAATATAATTTTGCCGATAAGTTATGGCATATTTGAAAAAAGATTTAAACTATATTTTATTTAATTATATAAAATATTTGGTTATTTGATATATTAGTAAACTATTAAAATAATTCTAATTTTATTTATTTATATTGGTATATAAATTTGAATTCAGCTATTAAATATATTAAATATTAAATTTTCCTAATTTAAGTGTGGTTAGACTATCAATTATGCATTTTTTTTTATTTTTTAAATATTTATAAATTATAACAAAAATAAACATATATAATAAAAAAATATACTTTTAAAACAAAAGGGAAATATTTAACGCACTAATAAAAGTCAGAAAATATCAATTTTTCTATTTTTTTTAATTTTTTAATTTAGATATTTATTACATTTATTTTTGTTATTATTTTTGAATTTAATAAATTATACGCAAATATCTATTATTTTCATTTATATCTAGGTTTAGTTTTGGCACCAAATTTTCTTTTTCTTCTTTTCTTTTTTGCTACTTCATGGGTTTTATTTCTCATTTAATAAATTTACTCTCCTTTAAAATCATCATAAAAATCTAAACTAGAAAATGGATCATTATAAAGTACTACTGGGGGATTTTCTATCATATCTTCTAAAATTTAAGTTTATTTTTCGAAACATATATCTGTTAATTCCGGATATAACATTATTTATTAATTTTTTAACTCGTAACTTTTATACTGTAATGGGGTTTCATTATTTAATTATAAAAATCTAGAAAATTAAAAAGCAGGAATATTTTTTTATAATTTTTATATATTTGCTTATTTTGCTAACAACTGGACTGTATTTTTAAACATTTATTTTTATTTTGGTATTTTACAATTATTTTATTTTTAAAAATATTTGATAAAGAAATTTATATTATTTTATTTTGTGATTTTTGCTTTCTAATTCTTTAATTACTTAATGAAGCTTTATTGATTAAATTAATAATTATGTTACTTTGTTAATTGTAATTATATTTTTATTCTAATTCACTTAAGTCAAAAAAATTGAAAAATAAATAATATTTTTAAATATCCTTTTAACTAGAAGTTATGATTTAAGATATGAAATATATTAAAATAAGAATTAGATCAAATTTATTTAGTAATTAAATCAAATTTCTTTATAAAATAAAAGCAAATTGTTTATATCTAATTAATTAAATGTTGTTTTTTACAAAATATACTCTTTAAATTTACTTTTAAGCAATAGAATATATTTAAGAATTTAATATAACAAAAATATAGAAAATAATATAAAAAACTTTGATTAAAATTCATAATTATTTAATTTAAATTTTTTTTTTAAAATTCATATAAGAAAAAAGCATGAAAAACATTTAGTAAGAATTATATTTAAGAAAAGATGATAAAATTTATTTATTAAATAAAATGTTATTTATGCTATTACCATATCCAATAATCACCAATATTTAGCATTTCTCAAGTCTTGTTTCTTCTGCAATAAAAAAAATAAAAATTATTATCCAAAATAAAAATAAAATAAAATATAAAAAAAAAAATAAAAAAAAAACATATTAAATAATTTACTTTAAACCTATATTTAGTAAATTTAATTATCTTAAGTATAAAATAAAATGTCTGAATTCTAAAATAGAAGTAAAAATCAATATAACACACCGGATCCATATGTCAAAAATCAATACAGAAGCCCTTAATTTTATAATACCAATTAATATACCCAAATCGGAACTGAATAATAATAATATTAATAAAAAATTTAAAATAGTTAAGCTTAACCTTATGATTAATATAGAAATTAAGCCTAATTTTCTGCTTCTCCTTAAATACCTTAAACTAATTAAAGTTATATGAAATACCCTTATAAGTATTAATAAGATAATACTTACATTTAAACCAATTAATCTTAATATGATAGTAAAAAAATATATAAATTATTAAATATAAATATTATCATAACTATTTAAAGATTTTTTAATAAAATAATTTTTATTTAATAATTCTAGGCATATAAAGAGAATCTTATCCCAATAAGTCTTTAAATTCTTAGGTTTTTAGTAAACATATATTTAACTCTCCAGCTAGGGATGATATTTATTAATAAACATATCAACCATATAAAAAAAATCTTTAAATAATGTCGGAAACCAGACCAAGATACGAAAATTATAATAATAATTATTATTAATAAATATCACAATAGAAACAAGAACAATAATAATACTAAAATTATTAAAAATAATAGAACAATTAATAATTGGATTAATTTAAAAGTCCTGAGAAAAATTTTAATCAGTATTTAATCGAGAAAAATTTTGAGAAAAAAATATTAAATCCAGAATAATAAGATTTATAAAGATATTATTAAAGTGTTTAAGATAATATAAGATCTAGAGGAATTAATAAATATAATTAATAAGTAGAATACCCTGAATATTTGGAAAATTTAAATGAACATTATTTTTAAATTCCCTAAGTATAATAATATCCTGAAAGAAACCTAGAAGAGTCCAAATTTTAGGAACCAGGATAAAATTCATAGAATTAAAAAATTGGACCCATTTATGAGTTAGAAGAGAAAAGTGATAAAAAATTTGATAAAAATGATGAATATTTTAGTTTTATGAATAATCTAAATTAATAAAGTAAATAAAAAGATAATAATCAGCTCTAGAAAAACTCAAATGATAATAATCACAAATAAATTGAAAATTCTTAATTACAGTCTCAGATTCCTTTTGAAATAAAAGAGTATAAATATATAAAAATATTTTTAAACAATTTAACAATTTTAAATTATTAAATGTATTAGATTTGTAATTTATAATTTATTTTTTTATTTTAAGTAGCCAAAATAGCTAATTTGATAGTTAGAATTTTAATGAAAATCTTATAAATTAAAAATTAGAAAATAAACTAAAATTATAGGCTTTATTAAAAGAAACTGATGTGCTATTATAAAGTGAAGAATATAATTCTGTAAGAAGCCTATCTTCTTCTCCAGTAAAATATAGATAAAAATAAAGTGAAGGACCTGAATTTATAAATATTAGTTCTCCTGAAAACCCTAAAAGAAAAAGATATTACGAATTATTATAACAAAAAAATCAAGTTGAACTCCAGCTAAAAAATGAAAAAGATTCGTAAAAATTGTAGGTTTTAAAAGACGCAATAAAATATTTAGAAGAAGAATTGGGAAAATTAGGAGAATGGAAAAATTAATAAAGCCCACATTTTTACTCGTAAAATAACTTTTATAGAAAATCAGACAAGAGTTCTTATAAATATGATTAAAATGATGATTTTTAACTATAATAATAATAAGAACAATAATAAGAACAACAACAAAACTAAAGTAATGATGAAAAAACAAATTTAAGTCAAAAATAAAGTGATGAAATTTAATACATTAGACAATTTGGGCTAAATCCTGAAAAGACTAGCTCTAGAACCGTATCTCCAAGTGTTAAAAAAACATAAGAAACAAATAAACCCTAAAATTAATATTCCTTATTAGAATCAGAATAACAGGGGTAATAATAATTGATTAAACTTAGTTAAAATAAAGAGCTAGAAAAAACAGGATAAATAAATGATTTAAATGTATAATAATAGGATTCATAGAGCTAATATAATTAAACTAGAATTGTAGCTGATTAAAATACATAATCATAAAATTAACCTAAAGAAAATTAAATTTTAGATAAGATAGTTTAATCTTATAATGAATCCATCAAAAATAACGCTCAAAATTAGTAGCCTGGTTTAATAAATAATATTTAATAATCTTAACATATATCTGAAAGTAATGATGATTAAGGTATTGAAAATAAATAAAAATTATAAGAAAATATAGTGAGATCTTATAATAATTCTCTATAATAACAATAATTTTAGTAAAAACATAATTTATAACTGAATGGCATTATCGATAATAATGTGATACAGCCCGCATTTCCTTACAATTAAAATTAAAATGATTAATAAATAAGTTAATAATTGTTAGACGTTATTGATAATAACATTGTATAACCTTACATATAGCCATGGTAATAAGAAAATAATGATAAATAAGCTATTACAAATAATAAAAATGATATATAATAATATAGAAATAACCCTTAATTGTATGAATAAAATCAATAAAGCTAAGATATTACAGATTATTAAGAAAATAAAATTATTTAAGATAATATTGAAAAATAATAAGAATCAAAATAAACTTTAGATGATAAAATTTAAAATTTAAACAAAGACGATAGAAACTAAAATGATTAATTATTATTCGACTAAAATACTTAATTAGATGAAAATTAAAATTTGTAAGTTTAGTTAGATTAATAGCTTTAATAAAGATAGGGATATAAAAATATTATTGAAACTTAATTAAATTAATAATAAGAATAATAATAAAAGTAATAATAATAGGTATATGATTAAAATGATAAATCTTTAAACATTTAATAATAAGACTTAAAAGATAGATTAGACAAGTTGGAAAAATTGTAATATGAAAATTAAAAAAAACATAGAGAATTGGGCTAAATTTAGCAGAATTTAAAAGATAATGAGGAAAATTTGAACGTTTCGTTTGGACCTGAAAAGAAAATATTGATTAAAAATAAAAAGAACTTATAATAAATGTAATAATAAAAAGAATAAAAAATTTTGAATATGAAAAGGTTGAATGAAGAGCTTGAAAATTAGGAGGGAAAGATGAAAATTTTGAAAGAAACAATAGAGTTTTTGGCGAAATTAGCTGCTTAAAATATCGAAGGATTAGAAAGAAATTTAGAGAAAAAAGAAATTATATGAAAAAGAAAAATAGACTATATCTAATTTTTAAAAATTGGAAAAATAAAATATATCTCAAACTTGTTAATTTTTTAAATTATAAAATAAAATATCATTATATATAGATTGTACTAACTTTATGTAATTTGTATTTTGTATTTTGTATTAGGATATTTTTATTCAAATATTTTATAATGTCTTTTATTTAAAAAAAACTTTCTTATGGAATAATTTGCATAAATATTTTATCAATATATTTATTATTTGATAGTATTGGCGATTAAGAAATAAATTTATTCTTATAATATTTTAAGCTTGAAATAAAGTTATAATATTACATTTTCATTTAAGAACGAAATTTGATTAATAATTAATCAATAATTGTTATGAATAAAATATTAAATTTTTTAGAATTAATAATAATAAATAAGGAATTAAATTTTAAAGTTTCTAATAAAAATAAATAACATATTAATTTTTTATAAAAATAAATAAAAATATTATTTCCTAATAATAAAATTTAAGTTTTAATTGATAAAGAATAAATAAACCTTTTTTTGTATGATTATTACTGAAAACTAAACATTAATAGAGTAACTTGAAGACTAATATATATACAGTAAAAATATAAGTAAAACTTATAACAGCAGTAATTAATATAAAAGAATAACAATTTCACCTGCAAAGTTATAAAAATCTTATGTTTATTAATAAGAATTAAACCAAGAGTATAAAGATTTTAAAAACATTCCTTTACCATATCTTAAGCCTTCTGATAAAAATAAGTACTTATAAATATATGATAATGAATATAAATTGTATTTTTTAACTCTTTTAGAATTTATGTTAAATAAATGATAAATAAAAATACTTAATTTTTAATTTTAGATAAAATACATCCTAAAAAAATGGGTAGAGATATAATTTTATTAGCGATGAAACTTATGGCTCTAAAATTAATCAAAAATAACTAAGAAAATAAAGAAGTAATACCAATACTGGCTCGACATAAAGAGGAAACGGTAAATTAGCATTTTATATATTTATTTTAAATTATTAGAAATATATAAAATTTATGACTAGATATTTCAGATCCTATTTAAATACCTAAAATTCTATCTGTAAACTAAAAATATAATGATAATAAAACTAAATAGCTTAAATAGGAAAATAAGGTATAATAAAATATTTATTTACTTATTATTTAAAATTTTTAAAATACTTTTTATAGGAAATAATTTTTCAAAACTAAGAAATATTAACCGATAGAGATGAAAATATAAATTCTAAATAATAAAGTTAAATTTCAAAAAGTAAAAATTTTATTAAAAAAAAATAAATGGTTCCAGCTATCAAAGAAAAATTAATATAAACTTAAATGATTTATAATTATTAGCCCAAATCTAAGTATTAAATAAAAAATAATAGCTAAAATTTTTAAAGTTAAAAGTTTAATTTAAAACAATAACATACCGATAAAAATAGTAATAATTTGGAATAATTATAAAAAACTTCCGATTAATTTAATAAAAAACTTACTATTTAATTGAAAGAAGATAACTATTTGTAAAATGCTAGAAAAAATATTTAATAGAAAAAGAAATAGGAAAAAATAATTATAAATAGGTATTTATCAGAATAAACTGAGCATACTGAAGGTAATTATACTTTAAATAAAGGTTAAGAATTAGGGGATATGGTATAAAAAAATAATAAAAAAAAGAGAAATAGTGTATCAAATGTTTAAAACCCTAAATTATTTCAAAAAAATTGTAAATCCAGCTAGTAAAATCAAGAAAATAATTACCAAAAACTAGATTAAAATTAAATATAATAATAAAAGAAGAAAGATTAATAAAGGCTTTTTAACACAAACAACACTTTTCTTTAAGAAAATGTCTAAAATAAAAAAAAATAAGAGTAAAAATAAAACATAAAGTAAAATTTAGCAGAAAAAAGTTTAAAGTAAGGTGAAAACAATAATACAAATTAAAAAGCAATTTAAAATTAAAAAGAAATACAACTAGTGTAAGTAAAAAAAAATATTTTCCCAGAATAAACTTAAAAAAACCAAAGTGATAAAAATGAAAACGGTAAATAAAATATTTAAAAACATTATAAGATTATTATTTTCTACCTTATAAAAATTATTTTATAGTATATAAATATTTATTTAGTATTTTTAAGAAATATATGTATAAAAAATTTATATAAATATAATATATATGTATATTTTTTAATAGAATATCCTTATCAATTGGGTCCCTATTCTTATATAGTTGAAGTTGGTAATAATCCGAAGGTAATTGAAAAGGCAATGGAATTAAGGCCATGGTTTAAAAAGACTTAGGAAAATAAAGGATTTTTTAATTTTAAATGGCAGCCTACTTCATACAAATTAAATTTTGAAGAAATTTCTAAATAACATAGAAAATAAATGGTAAATCATATTCCTAATCATAAAGAAATAACTACAAAATCTAGACTTTTTTAAAATCTGTTAAGGTATACTGGTTCTAAAGGTATTGATGTGGAAGATATTTTGCCAAAAACTTTTGTTTTTAATATAAATACAGATACTTATGAAAGAGAGTTGGATAGCTATATAAAATTTTACAGATTCTAAAAAGAAAATAAATTGTCGAAAAATGTTTATATTTTTAAACCTTCCGATCTTAATTGCGGAAGAGGAATTCAAGTTTTAAGTCAACCTTATGAATTGTACGAGTTGCTTAAAGGGTATGGAAGATAGGATTTACTTAATTAAAAATTTAGATAGTATATATTGTAAAATAAAGAGTAAGAAGAATTTAAAGAGTAAGCCAAAAAAGAGTAAATTGAAAGAGAAAAACTAGAATAAGAGTCTAAAAAGAGAAAAAATAATAATAATAACAAATAAAATTAAAAAAATAATTATAAATAATTTTAAAGCAATTCAGATGGAAAAGTTATAAAAAGTAGTGAAAATTTATATTTTAATTATAATTAAAATTAATAACATGACAATTACATAGAGTATAAATTAAGATAATCACCTAAATCAAATAATTAAAATCAAATTTTTTACAGTTAATCAAATACAGTTTCAGACTAGACTAAATTATAATATTATAATTTTTAACCTTATAATAAAGAAAAAAATATCAGGCAAAGAAATAATAGTATTGACATTAAAAATACTAATAATATTATTAATAATAATTATGAAAATAAAAATTTAAGAAAATAAAATAATAGTTTAGATGATGATTCTAATAATACTATGGAAAAAAAACTATAAATATCAAATTAAATATAATTTCAAATTTAATCAACTTCTAAATAAAATTAAAATTAGTAATAAAAAGACCAATTTAGTTAAAATTTTAATAAAAGTGTGCCTACTTTTAGTTCTAATTTCGGGAAAGCTGGTTCAGTTTATTAAAATATAACCAGGTAAATAATTACATATGAAAATATATTAAAATAATATAAAGTTTATAATAAAAATTTGTATAAATTAAAATTAAATTATATAAAAATACAGAAAATTCGTCAATCAACAAGTTATTGTACAAAAATATATAGAAGATAATTATTTATTCAATCAAAAGAAGTTTGATTTTAGAATTTGGGTTTTGGTAGATTAGGATTATAAATTTTATGTATATAAGGAGGGATATTTGAGATTATCAGGTTATGATTTTAATTTAGATAATTTAAATGATAAATTAATTCATTTAACGAATAATGCAGTTCAAAAGTACTCTGAAAATTATAAAAATTAGGAAAATAAAAATATAATATCTTTTAAAGAACTAAATGTAATCATTTAATTAAAATATTCTATATGCTAATTTTTAAATTGTTTTATTTAAATAATAAATTAAATAATTTTTAGGAGTATTTCTAATAAAAAAATGAAACTTTCACCTTTTAACAGGTTTTCAGTAAAATAAAAGAAATAATAATAATTACAATGATGAGTGCAAAAAGGTTATTTAACAGAAAACCCGAAAATTGTAATTGTTTTGAATTATTTGGATTTGATTTTATGATTGATTCTAAAGGTAATCCCTTTTTAATAGAAGTTAATACAAATCCTTCTTTAGATTAGACAAATAATTATTTAACAAAATTAATTGAAAGAATGATAAATGATTTATTGAGAATAACAGTGGATAAGCTATATTTTCCATACAAATAATAAGATAATAATAATAAGAATGAAAAAGAAAAAGAAAATTTATAGGAGAAAAATAAAAGTAAAAATTAATAAGAAAACGGTGAAAGTATAAATTAAAATAAATAGTGCAAAAAATTAGAATTCGGAATTAATTAATTTTAGCTTGAAGGCTACGATAATTCCGACAATTTATGGGAATCTTTAGGTCAGCTAAATTCTTAAAAATATAAATTATATAAATTTAAACATTTTCCCATCTAGGAATTTATTTGAAAATTTATCAATATATATTAGTAAAGAAATATCCTATTTTTATAGTAATTTTTTAATAAATATTTTTATAAGACATTTTATAGTGTTTAAATTTTTTAAATTAATTAAATTACATTAGCAAATTATAAAAATATAAATATATATATAATATTCAACAAAAGATAAATTACACTTATTCAATTATATAAAACATTCTTTATATATTACTTTTATTAAATTTTTTATTTTAACATATGTTTAAGTCAAATTTTTACACTTGGATCCAGTTTGGACTAAAGTTATTCATTAAAACACTTTAAAGTAAAGGGTTTATGAATTATAAAATCTATATATGTCAATTTTTATAAAAATTCGTCATCTAGTATTAATAATAAATATAAATTAAGAAATGAATTTAATTAAAATTAATTTATTAAAATATAAATGATTAATTACTCAATTCATCGGAAGAAGATAGAATAATCAAACAGTTAGGTCTAATATTTTTTATTTATTGTGCGGTTTATGGACCTGATAAAGGTTGCATTTAATTATCTAAAGTTAAAATTATTCAAATATAAAATTTTTTTAATATTTTTAAAAATAAAAATAGATAAAAAATTAAGATTATTTCAAATTTTACCTATAATTAATAAATCAAAGTTGATTTTTTTTGCTAATTCAATAGCAGTTTCGCCATCATCAGCCTCATAAATTTAATAAGGTTTATTATGCTATTAATTAAGAATTTTTTTTAACCCTACTAAAACAAATTCATCATCATCGACTAAAAGTATATTTTTAAATAAATTTATATACTTAAATAATTTTTAAGTATTATCATTATTTATAGTTAAATTCAAGCTATTCCTAATTTTAAGGTTATTTTTTTATTTAATTAATTGTTTAAGTGCGGGAAATTAAGTCTCGTTATCGCTTTAAGAAGTAAAAAATTTATTTGTGGAATTTTGAACACTTGTTATTTTAGAAATAGGATTGTTTTTTGTATTTTTTTCGTTATTATAATTATTATCTTTACTAAATTAGGCGTATGAGGGAGATGGTTAAGTTAAAGAATAAATATTCTTATTTTATTAAGTTTGTATTTAATTTGTTTGCATTTTACTATTTTCTACATTCTAATTGTTGCAATAAAAATTTATAGCATAATCATTATTAGTATATTTTAGTAATGAATTTATGTAGGTATTATTTTAATTTAAATATTATCTATCAGCTTTAAAAAATATCAAAAATAAAATTATTAATAAAATTTTACAATAATTTATTTTACTACTTGGTATTTCGCAACACTCGAGTTTATTTTCTATATTCAAATTATTTTATGTCACTACCTTGTCAATTTTATCGTCATAAGGGTAATATGATAATATTACGGATTAACCGTCTTTGTTGTTGCTAAAATTAATACTATTTTTCCTTTTTTATTAGTTAAAATTTAAAGAGTTTTTTTTTTGTTAAAGTTTTCGAGATGATATTTATTCTTTTGAAACATTTCTAAAATTATTTTTTTATAAAACAATGTAAATAACAATTTAAAATTATAATGATGATTTAAAAAAAAAAATATTTTAAATAATTTTTTTTACCTAAAATAGCTGGGTTAAAATTATTATTTATCTGTATTGTATATTAAAGATTATTGAATGTATGAAAAATTCTGTTATGGTTGCAGAACTTAATTAAATTAAGAGTATGACTATTAGTTATTTAATTAAGAATAATCTATATTTCTGGTCCACTAACTAGGGGAAGGGGTTTGTATAGGCTTTATATTATTAATAAATTTATATTTTTATGAATTACTTGGCAAAAAATTAATAGTTGTTTAATTATTTAGGGAGTTATTTTGGTTATTATTCTACTTATTACTATCTTGTTATTCAATATTTTTATAAATTTTAAACGTAAATTCACTTCCATGATTAATTTTTGATTTAACATAAATTTTTGCATCCGGGCCCAAAAATCCAATTAAACTTTAGCAAATACATAAACCTAACATTTTTAGTAAAAATATTTATAATTATTTTCTTTATATTAAAAAAAAAAACTTAATTTTACCTATTCCAACGCCATAAGAATTGGTGTTTTAATCTTCTGAATAAAATGGTAAAAATAAATTTTCACACATTTCCTATGACATTCCCTTGCCTGTATCATTAACTGTTATTTATATTAAATCCTTGTTATTTTCTTCTATTTCTTCTACAATTATATTTATATACCCTTTTGATGTGTACTTTAAAGAATTGCTTAGTAAATTCATAATAATTTATTTTAATCTAAGAGGATCTGATACTAAAAGGTCATCTTCAATAGGCGAATAGGTAACTTATACTTTATTTTACTTTTTCACAATTTTATCTTATAATATTTCAACACATTAATATACTATATCATTTAAATGCATATCGTCAGGATATACTTTCAACTTTTATTATTTTAGTAATTAATAGTCGGTTAGGTCTTTTATAAGTAAATCTAACATTTCAGTTTGATTTTTAGTCTAATAAATAAAAATTAATCATTTTATTGTTATATTATGTAATCATATATAAAATATATATTTTTTACTTTTTAAATTAATTTCAGTACTTCTTAACATTTTTCACTATGTTATTTTTATTAACTTAGATTAATGATACTTTATATTTCATTTATATAATTTATGACGCCAGATAAAGGATTTTTTAAATCATGTATTACGTAATTCATCAATTTATCTTTAAATTAATTTAGTTCTTATAAATCTTTGGCTTTAATTTTATAAGTTGCGTCGCAAAATATTATTATAACTGATTCTTCCATGTTCCATAAAATTTTATCTATATGGATATCAAAATTATGGTTTAATTCTAAATCTTCTTAAACAATATTTGACAGCCAAAATGATTTTCTATGTGTCGTTTTATAAGTATCTTATTATTAATTACCACTTTCCATATTAAAATTTTAAGGATTAGAATTATTATAATAATTATAGGGATTCAATTTATTATAAATACTGGATATTAATGAATCTGCTTAATTTTAAGAAGTTTTCGTTATTATTTTTTATAAAATCTTTAAAACTAATTAATCTTGCATATTTTAATCCATATTTTCTTCAAATTGATTAAAATAGGACTTAAATTGCTAGTTAATAAAGGGAAATGTCAAATTTTTTAAATAAGAATTTTCTTAATCGAAGATATTATCACTTTAATGATCATTTGTTTAGTTATTTGTCGTATTTTTATTAGAATGGAAAGTATTCGCTAATTTGGCTACAATTATACCATCAGGATATTTTTCGTTCATCATTTAAAAAAGAGATTTATTAGTTGTTTTATTAAAAAGTTCTTTTTAATAATTCCTCATTTATTGTTTTTTATTGAATTATAAATAAAGCATAAAAATTAGACCAGTAGCAATTAAAAGAATATATGAAAAGGGATTTGTTACTTTATTAAAGATCAATAATATTGCAAGAGAGGTGACTAAAATTGAAAAAAATAAACGTTTAGAAAGAAGAAATTAATATTAATTATAGGCGTAAAGGTTTTTTTTATTAACAATTATTCAAGTTAAATGTATTTTTTTATTTTAAAATTTATATACTTGAAATTTTAATTCATTTCAGCATATTATTAATTTTTTATTTGTAATTGAATATTTTTTATTTTTGTTATATAAAACTATGTAACAAAAAAAAAATAAAAAATAATATTTTAGTTTTATTATAAACTGTATTATTATTTGGGATAAATTGTTTTTTGGTGAAAATTTTAATATTTTACCAATGTAAGCTAATTTAAAACAAAATTTAAAAAGAATAACTGCAAGTATTGACTCCACACACTAATAATACCCAATAAGTAATAATATTTTCATATTTTTGCTATGATCTATAATAAAGTTGGCTGAAAGTTCATTGGTAAAAACATAATTAGACAGGGCAATTAACAGATTAATAAAGTAAAATATTTTTGTGAATTTTTATTTTATTAGCTGAGAAAATATTATAAAAAATGTTTAAATTAATGCACCGTACAGGTAGCTTTCCCTTTTTTCAAAATCAATTCCTCCTTAAATTATCCTGTGTAAATTCAAAAAAAATAAGAAAATTAAATAGTAGGTCCCTGATTATTTTGCTTAATCATCTTTTAGTTTTTTATATTACAATTCTATTTCTTTGTTGTCAAATTGAAATTTATACAGTAGTTTAAGATGAAAAAAATATTGCTACATACACGTTATAAGTTTATTAGTTTATATGATGTATTTTTTTTGGTATATGTTTACAATTTGACTTGATAATTGCGATTTAGTTTTATATTAAATAGTATTTTTATTTGTTTTTTATTTTTTTATTTATTAACTTTTAAAAATAAAAAGATAAAGTTTTAATAAAATTAAAAGTAAATTAAAAACCTATCTTCTAATATAGCAAAAATTAAAATTCTTATTTTAATTATATTGATGTTTATTAATAATAATTTTAAATATATTACTAGAAAAAATAAAATTAGATAGTAAAGTTTTTAGACTAAAATTAAATAATATCAATTTATAAAAGTATTAAAGCTTTGTATTTATATTTATAAATATTATATAATTTGTATATTAATTCGATTAATATAAATACCTTTCATAATTTTTAAAATACCTTTAAATATGTTAATAAGTTTATTGATATTGATCGCATAATTTTAATTTTTAATAGTTAATAAATTATGGTTTTGTTAAAAATTCAAATTTTTTGATTAAATCTTATTTAGAAATAAATATACTGGGCGACTTAAAAATATTCTTTCTATATTTCCTTATAAATGCAACAATATATTAAAAAAACGAAAATTGCGAAATAATAGTAAGTAAAAAAATTTCCGAAATTTAATTTAAATATTTATAAATTTTAGCCTATTAAATCCGAACTTCAGTTAATTAAAATTTACACGTCAATTATATGTTATTAAATATAGCATTAATGTTAAAATTATATAAAGTTTAAGAATATATAATATATTTTACGAATAAGAAAATGAAAATAGAAAAAATAATACGATAAAAGTTATTTAAAAATCTATATATTATATTCTTAATAATAAAATAAAAATATCAAAAAATAAAAAAAAATTACTCAAAATTTATAAATATATCAAATAAAAAACGCGAAATAATTTCAATATAAATATTATTTATTTAAAAAAAATATTATGGACTTAGTTTGGGCTACTAGTAAAAGTATCGGATAAATATTTATGTTTGATTATATAGATAGAGATAATAGCTATTCAACCATATCAAAAATAAATATGATAACATTCTTTATATTAATAATATATAAAGCAATAAAACATAAAATTTTATAAACTGAAAATATGAGTAGAATTTTTAAACAGGTACCTTAAAACATTAATAAATTAGTATTTAAAATAAAAATTAATTATAAGTAATAAATAAGATTAATCATAAAATCAATCATTGGTTGTTTTTTTAAAATATTTTATAATTTATAAATTTATAAAATTTAATATTGTAATTGTAAATTTAATTATTTTTATGTTTTAGATGAGTGTTCTAATACCTTTAGTATTATTGACTTTCATAAATTAAACTTTTTTTGTTTATAATTTGGTTACCTACTCCTTTTTAGTGTAAATATTTTAATTTTAAATTTTTATATTTATATTTAACATATAATTATATATTTTAAAATAAATAATTAAACCATTATATTTTATTTAAAAGTTATTATTTTTTTTATATAGATGTGATTTAGGAGACTAAATATATTCAATTGGTTCAAATTATTTCAGGTTATCTACAGGAAATGAAAAAGATAGAAAAATTTCTAATGTAATATATAATAATTACAAAAAAATTCGCAAAAAAAAAAAAAACATTAAATTCTTATTTTCATATTTATTTTAAAAGAAATGGTTGACCTTGACTTAAATTTGTTTGATTATTGCAATATTTGTTATGGATGTTAGTTATGAAAAACTGTTTTTTGCCGTTATTTTTGTTCTTATAGAAGTTTTATCCAAGTCATTTAGATTCAAGATATTAAAATCTGTAGCTATTGAATAAGTTTAGTTTGATTTTGCCTCAATATTATTAAGTTTTTCTGCCCATATTTTTATTTCAATAATTTTTGTAAAAAAATTAATATAATCTAACTTTAGTATAATTATAATTTATTTAAATTAATTTATAATTTTGAATTAAAAATTTATTAATATTATCATTTTGATTAGATATTTTTGAACTAAGAAGGATAAACAGAGGTATTTTTTAAAACTTAAGGAATTCTCTAGTTTTTAGTTTTAATGGTATTTTTAGTAATTTTTTCGATTACTAATAATGATGGGTTAAAGGCTAATAGAGCAAAAAATTCACATAGACATCCTTTGTAAAGTGTTATTTTATGGGTTTTACTTGTTATTAATAAAATAATAGAGCCCAATTAAATGGCTTGGTCAACTTGGGGACTTATCGTTTTATATGGAATTTTAGGATACGTAGAATATATTAATTTAAAGTCAGATGAAGGCGAAGTTTTATTAATTTCTTCAAATACTTAACACTTAAATAACAAAGAAGAAAGTTATTCTTAAATTTCAATGAAAAATTTTATCACTCATATTCAAAAAAATAAAGATTCGAAAAAACTATTATTTTTGTTAACGTAAGCTAATAATTTTAATTAAGTATATATATAGAAATATTATAATTATTTTTTAGCATGAATTTTTCATTTATGTTTGTGGAATTAATATATGGAATCTTGTCAAATAGTTTGTCTTTAGTTGGAGATAGTGCTCATATGTTTTTTGACTCTTCAGCTTTAGCTATAGGATTATATGCTTCTTTTATGTCTAAATTATAGCCATCACTACTTTTTTCATATGGATATGAAAGATTTTAAGTTTTGTCAGGATTTATTAATGGACTTTTCTTACTTTTTGTCGCTTTTGATATATTTATAGAGTCAGTAGAAAGAATTTTTTCTCCTTAACCTGTAATTTTCGACTAAATGTTTATCGTAAGTGTTTTGGGACTTTTGATTAATTTCGTTGGTTTAATATTTTTCTAGGAACACGCTCATTAAGGATGTGTCGATCATGATCACGGTGATCATGGTCATTCGCACTCCCATTCTCATAAGCATTCTCATGATAATACCGAAAGTGAAGAAGAAGAAGAATCAAAATTAAACCATCATAAAAAGTGTAGTCATGATCACAATCACAATCACAATCATAATCATAATCATAATCACCATAATCATGATCATGATCATGATCACGATCACGACCATGGACATAGTCATAAACATAATCACAGTCATGGTTAAAATGAAAATTTAGCCGGAGTATATTTACACATTTTGGCAGATACCTTAGGAAGTGTAGGTAAAATAATAAATAATTAAATTTGTATTTGGGTTAATTATTTTCATTTTATATTATTTATAATAATATACTTTAATTAATTTTATTAGGGGTTATTATTAGTTCTATTTTTATCTATTACTGGTAGTGGTATATTTCTGACCCTATTATGTCCACAATTATTTCTTTCTTTATATTTTTAAGTGTCTTTCCTTTAGTAAAATCAAGTACTGTTATATTATTATAAAGTTACAACCCTTCTAATGTTCCAGCTCTTAAAGGATTTTTAAATTAAGTAAAAATATATAAAAATTTTTATTAATTAAAATTAGATTTTTTTATTAAATTAATATGATTAAAATATTAGCTTAAAGAAATGAATGAAGTATTAGGATATAAAAATTTAAGATTTTACAGCTACACAAATTCTATTATGGTACTTTCAGTATAAGTTTATATCACCCCTGAAACAAATGAGTAATATGCTTTAGAAAAAATAAAAAGGCTAGTTAAAAAAATGACAAAAGTACAGTATTACACTATTTAAATAATGAAATTTAAAAATAAACCATTATAAGAGAGTACTTACATTCAGCCTTAAGAAAAGCAGTAAATTATTTAATCAATTCAATAAATAGACAAAGAAAATAGCAAAAAAGTTATTATAAATGATCCCTTTGCCTAAGTCTAAAAATAAATTTAAAAATAATAAAGTTTTAACACTAATGATAATACTTTTGATTTTAGTACCTTAGATTAAAATTAGGTTGAAGATGAAAAAAACAAATTGTAGCCAGATAATACTACAGATTAATTGAAATTGAATGATTTTAGTTAAGAAGAATTTGGAGAAGAAATGAGCGAGGTTATTTAAAAATAAAGTGATGAATTTTTAAAATAAAATTTGGAGATTTAATAGTAGCTAAAAAATAAATCTTAAGATTAAGATGACTAGTAGTTGGATAATTTATTAAACTAAGTAAAATAAGAAAAATAAATTGGCGATTAATTAAACCAACAAGAATAAGATGAAAACACTCATTAAGAATAGGAACAATAAAAAGAAGATGAGGAGTTACTTTATAATGAAAATTAAGAATAAACTTAGTAGCCTGAAAAATTAGATAAATATTAACAAGAATAAACTGAGTAATTTGATGATTATTTAGAAGATGATAATAATTAATAGACAAATGACAAATAAAATAAAAGCATTCAAGAAAACTAATAATCATAAAATAATGAAAATTAAAAATAAAATTCCTAAAAAGCTTCTTTAGATTTAGATTCTATGGAAAAATCCTATTAAGAAGACGAAAATTGGGGACAAAATTTGAATAAATAACATTCTAAAGTTGATGATGAAAAGGATGGAATTTGAAATATTTTATGCTATTTTATATATTTTATTTTTTAAATTTATTTAATGAAATGTAAAATATAATTTCTTATTGCTTTCAATTATTAGTATATTTAATTTTATAATTTTGCAAAATACCTGAAATTTAATATTTGAAATAAATTTATTATACGGATATAAATTTTGGTAGGTAAATTAAGTCTAATTAAATTCTTGAAATTTATAATCAGCTACATTTTTATTACATATCACAAAAAAATATTAATAAAATGTTGAAAAAATAATAATTTCAATGTAGTTGAATGGTTATTTTAATTAAAAAAAAATATAATTAAGCAAAAGTAAAATAGTAAAAAAAAAAAAAAAACAATATTACTTATTCTACTAACATCCTTATATATGCGAACTGCCTTTTAATTTCAAATAGACTATAGAATTACTGGGAATAGAGCTGGAAATAATTAATAATAGGCTTCATAAAATTAATATTAATAGATATAATAAAATTCAAATGGGAATAGAAATTAAATTCCAAGAAGTCCATTAAATAATAGACAATCTTTAAGAAACAATTTTTTTGAACAAAATTACGGTCCAAATAGAAATCAAAGGAATTTAGTTGAATGCACTTTTTGTAATAGAAAAATGAGTGAAAATGAACTAACGGCCCACTGGAATTCCTAGTGTAATATGGGAAGATAAAGAAGAAATTAAAATTAAAATCAACATTTATTTGATGAATATGGATAACATTTTTAAGAATAATAAGAAGAAGAAAATGATGAATATTTAGGATTAAATACCAGATTTTAGTTTAGTAGAAATAATAGAAATCAAAATATAAACAGCTAAATACCGTTAAATAGAAATAATAACAGTAATAATTTAAATTTTAATAGTTCAACTAATAGAAGATAAAGTTAATAAAATAATGTTAACTATAATAATAATTCAAATAGAAATAGTATTAGTAATTTGAATAATAATAATAGGCAAATTGGAAGGAATTTTAGTATAAGAAGAATTAATAATAACAATAATAATAATGCCAATTTATTGGTAAGAAGTCCTCAATAATAATAAATTTCTAGATAGGCTTTGTAATTATATTTTTTAATATTTTAATTTAATATTATAAATTAAATATTATGAAAACTTATTTATTTTTTTTCCATTTTTTTTCTATATTTTTAATTTAATTTTTGATTTTTTTTAATTATACCATAATTGTTGGCAATTGTACTAATTTTAACTATATTTTTAGGTTAAATAATTTACTTGAAGACTATAGGAATTACGACTTAGAAAGACACTGGGATCAAGATTTCCACATAAATTCAAGTGATAGTGATAGTAATGGATCTCCTGAAAGACTGTTATCTCCTCCTCGAGAAAGTTTACTTTAAAGGCAATTTAGAATCAGACAATAAAAAATGAAGGAAAAATAAGAGAAGAAGAAAATAGTTGCAAAAATTTATAAAACTATAAGTATAACTGGAGAAATATGTAAAAAATTAAAAAAGGCCGAAATTGACTGCGCTATTTGCTTATCTGGGTTTGAAAAGTTGTAAACTTAAGCAGAAATGCCCTGTAAGCATAAATTTCATAAAAAATGTATAGATGAATGGTTAGTGCAGAAATAAGAGTGTCCCTTGTGTAAAAGAAAATATAAGTGAAAATTTAGAAAACATTTATTATTAATTAATAATTTTTTTATAATATAAATATTAAACTTATACTTTTATATTAACTAATAAAATAACTTTTTTTTATATAAACCTATTTTTTTATAATATATATTTTCATACTATATATAACTAAATATATAAAATTAATTAAATAAGCTTATAAATTTGAATTATATAAAATCTAATATAAATTTTAAGTTAAAATTTAATAGAGTAATTTAAATAATTTTTTATTAAATAAAAAAAAAAGTAAAATAAGCTAATAAAATCATAAAATTTAAACAGATCCTCCATTTTTTTCCAAGAATTTTTGTCTGATAATTTCTGCTTCATTAGGAGGTAAAGCAGCATGAGTTTTATATTCCATACTGAATTCTCCCTTTTTTAAATAAATATTTTAACAAAAATATTAAGATAATATTAAATTTTATAACTAATTTATAATAAAATAAAATATATATATATTATATTTTTTTTACCAATCCTGAAGTCAAACCTCTCAACTCGGTAGCGAAACCAAACATTTGTTATAAAGGAACATCAGCTTACATAATGAATAAGTCTCCTCTAGTTTCTGTGTTATTAACTAATCCTCTTCTTTTACTGATAGCGGCCATAATATTACTGTAATCATTTTTAGGACAAGTAACTTCCAAATTCATAATAGGTTCTAATAATTAAGGTTGGGCTCTTTCAAAGGCTTATCTGAAAGCGTATTTAGTGGCAATCATAAAGGCAGTAGAAGAAGAATCGACAGGGTGGGTAACTCCGTCAGTTAAAACGAATTTAATATTAACAACGGGATATCCGGTCATAGGTCCCTTTAAAATTAAATTAATAAAATAAGTTTATTTCGATTTTTAAATAAAAAATTGGTATATATGCGGAAGGTATTTAGAGTTTTAAATTAAATATTTATGTTTAATTTTAAGTGAATAAAACTTTTGTATAACAAATATTTTTAAAAATAGTTCGATATTCTTTTGTAAATTTTTTTTTATTAAAAATTACTTTGGCAAGAGCTTCGTAAAATCCTTTTTCAACAGCTCCAATATATTCATTTGGAATAGTGGCTGAAGTAATTTTATTTTCGAACATTGATCCGTAATCTTAAGGATTATCTTAAGGTAAAGGTTCGATGTACCCTATAACTTTAGCGTATTGTCCAGCTCCTCCAGATTGTTTTTTGTGTAAATAATCGAAAGTTGCTTTAGCTGCAATTGCTTCTCTATAATTTACAGTAGGTTCTCCAACTTCTACGTCAATTCCAAATTCTCTAAAAATAATTAAATTATGGTTTGATATTTTAACATTAAATTGAATTTTAATAATATTGTATTTTTGAAGCTAGTTTATTTATTCTTTTATTTAGAAAATTTATCGAAATAATTTAAATGAAATTAATAACTACGAAACTTTCTTTTGGTTTTTAAATTACCTTTTAATTCTTTCAGCGTAAATTTGTAAATGCAATTCTCCCATTCCACTAATAATAATTTCTTCACTTTCTTTGTCAATTGTTACTCTAAAAGTAGGATCTTCTCTTTAGAATTTATTTAAAGCTTTATTAAATTTAGCAGAATTAGAAGATTTTTTGGGTTTAATTGAGAATTAAATAACTGGATCAGGAACAAACATAGAACTACATCTGGCTTAATAAGACATATCACCTATAAATTATTATAAATTAAATCAATTATTTTCACTTTTAATTTTTATATATATTATATATTTAAAAATTAACATTTATTTATATAAATATAAATTTATATATAAAATTAATTAACCTTCAGTCAAAGTATCTCCTGAAGAGCACTCAATTCCGAAAATGGCGAAAATATCTCCTGGAAGAGCGACATTAATATCAACCATGTCATTAGCGTGCATTTTGACCATTCTAGAGATTTTCATTCTTTTTTAAGCAGTGGTGTTCCAAACATAGTCTCCTTTTTTTAATTTTCCCTAATAAACTCTACAATAAGTAAGTTAACCGAATTTATTTTCTTCCAATTTAAAGGCATATCCGACAAAAGGTAATTTAGGGTCTTCTTTAAAGTCAATTTCAACTTCTTCTTTGTCTCCATCTTCGTCAACTTTTTCCAAAAATCCGGAATTTGTAATTTCACTGGGACTGGGTAAATAGTCTATAACTCCGTCTAAACAAAGTTAAACTCCTTTATTTTTTATGGCAGATCCCATAAAAACGGGAGAGAATTTTCTTTCTAAGGTTCCTTTTCTAATTGCTTTTTTAATCAATTCTACACTGATTTCTTCTTCGGCCAAATATAAGTCTTCAATTTCAGGCTCAAATTCTGCCAAATGTTCTATCAATTCGTGTCTTTTTTCTTAAACGGTTTCTAAATAATTGATTTTAAAAAATTAACTTTATATTTTAATTTATAGTTAAACTAATTTTTTATTTAAAATATTATAAGTAGTGAAAACTATTAATAATAAAATATTTTTGATGGTTATTTTTTGAATAAATTACCCTTATAATTTTCAGGAATAGGGATTTCTCTCATTTCTTCTCCACTAACTCCTTCGAAAATATAAGCTCTTTCTTCAATAATATCAATTAATCCTTTTAAATCTTAATCCAATCCTAAAGGAATTTAAACAGCAGCACAATTGGCCCCTAATCTAGCTCTAACAGTTTCAATGGCAGTAAAGGGATTGGCTCCATTTCTGTCTAATTTGTTAATGAAAATCATTCTAGGAACATTATATCTGGTCATTTATTTGTAAACGGTAAGAGTTTAAGGTTAGACACCTGATACTCCACAAACTAATAAAATACCTCTATTTTAAATTAATTAATTAAAAATTAGTTGAATTAAATAAGAAACATATAAATTAAGGAATACAAAAGGAGAAAAATGTGTAAATTATAAAAACTTTTTTTGTATATTTATAACTTACCCATCTAAAACTCTTAAAGCTCTTTCAACTTCTACAGTGAAATCTACGTGCTAATTAATTAATAAAAAAATAAATTAATTAAATATTTACTGTGAAATTTAAATATTAAACTGTTGTATTAATTATTTCGTATATGTCTTTTTAAAATGGCTAAATTGGGAATATATAATTTTTCGTGAATATAAAAAATAAAATGATATTTATATTTATATAATATAATATGATTTAATTTATATTATTTATTTTATTTATTTACTCCTGGGGTATCAATAACATTGATAGGCATATCTTTCCAGGTAACATAAGTGGCGGCACTTTAAATTGTGATACCTTTTTCTCTTTCAAGTTCCATAAAATCCATAGTGGCCCCGATATTATCTGATCCCTTAACTTCGTGAATAGCTTTAATTTTTCCAGCATAATATAAAATTCTTTCAGTGAAAGTGGTTTTTCCGGAATCAATGTGAGCTGAAATACCGATATTTCTTAATTTAACTGGTTCAGTTGCGAAAGTGAATTTTGCTTGTTTGGAAAGAGAATTTGCGTTTTTTTGGAATAAATCGTTGATTTATTTGTTTTTTATGGAGGCGGATAGACACTTGGAGAACATTTTTATTGGCTTTTTTTTTTTTTATTTTATTTATGTAAAAATAATATTTTTATTTTATTTTATTATTTTTTTTATTTTTAATCTACTTATTTTTAATTTTATTTTATTTTGTTGTTTAATTTTTCATTTTTTTTCAAAAATATTCATTTTAATGAGTATTATTTCAAAAGAGTAAAGATAATTAATAGTTTCTGATAATTTAATTGGTGGTGTTAGATTAATTATAAATTTATTTCAATTTTAGGTTTGTTTTTTTTCACCGTAAATAAAATTTAGTTCACTATTAATATAGATTAATGTATACAGTAAATAATTAACTTTAATTAGTGATTTTAATATAAAATTAGCCCATTTTTTAAGAAAAAATTAATTTAAAATGTAAAAATGTTGACCAATTATTATAAGTTATATGGCATATATAATATTAAATTAAACAGTTATATATAATTATTAAAATAAAATATTTACAATTTTTAAAAAAATAATTCAAATTTTCTTCGAAATTAATAATACACAATTTTCTCATAACAAATTTTTTAAACTTATTTTTCACCAATATTTTTATTTTAAACTTGGACTTAAATTCTATACATCAGAAACGCATTCTTATTCCTTCAATAAAACTTATATTAATTAATAAAATTTGGCCACGCTGATTGGTTTTTCAATTGACCCATCTATGTAACTGTACTTTTCATCAGGTTCTAACTATGAAGTACATAAAATTATTAAAATATTTGGACACAGAGCTTTTATTTATTCAGCTGCTTAAAGGCCGTTCATTTTAAACCTGCCCATTTATTTGTCAAGTAAAATCATATCTATTTAATTTTCTTCAAAATTACTTGTATTATCCTTTTATTTTTCTTAAATATCCTTAATTTATTGTACAGCTTCTTCTCCGTCAATACATTCATAATATTAAAATTTACCAAAACCTGAATATATAGTAAAATAATTAAAAAATAAAGAATAAATTAAAAATATTTACCAAATGTATGTTATTTAAAAATAAAAAATAATTTTTACGACTAAGAAAGATTTTTTAAGACTTAATGTTAAAAATTTAATCATCAACTAGCATAATTTTTTAGTAATTTTGTAGAAATTACTGTATGAATTTATTTTATATTTAAGCAGGCGTCATAGAAACTTATCTGTTTATATTATGAATAGCTTAAGATGAAATTAATTGCCTTGATTTTATTAAAAAATTCGAATGCTATAAAACCATATTCGACTATGTCAAATTTTATGTGGGACTTTTATTAAAATAATTGGTATTATTATCAGTTTCTTAGTCATATTCCTAATTTTGAGCTTTCATTTATTAGTTACCATGTTTATGTTTTTAAATTTATTAACATTATTGTTATTTTTATTATTATTATGAACCTTCCAACTAGCTTTTATACATATTTAAAGGCATATCAGACTAAATCTATTACTATGTCATTGTTTTTTTATTTAAAAATGGACTTTGATTATAAAAATCATCTTAAAATAACTTATCAAATTTAGATTCTTATTTTACTCTTACTTTGTTGTTTTTTTCAGGCACGAAATTTTAATTATTTATTTCTTATTTATTTATGCTGTTTCTAGGCGAATAAAATTGTTAGGAATTACTTGTGCTTAGCCCATCAATTAATTTGGTTGGACCACTGATTAAAGGCATTTTTACCTATATTTTACTAGGACTTATCATTGTTTATGAATGATAATTTTCATTATCTTAATAAGACTCTTTTATTAATTCATTGTCCTATTTTCTATGTGTATAAATTTTAAACGAAAATTTGCTACCAACTCCGGGACTCGACTTAACTTGAATTTTTTATTACGGTCCCACACAATTTGCAAGTTTTTAAGCTATGCATAAACCTAATCCTACACCATAGCTATTAGTATTATTATCTGTCGTTTGAAATTCATCAAATAGTACACTCATAATTTCTTTTGTTATACCCATCTTTTTTTATAAAATTATCAAAATATTTAAATATTATTGTATAAAATAATAAAACAAGAAAATAAAAAAATAAGAAAAAATAAATAAATAAATAAATAAATAAATAAATAAATAAATAAATAAATAAATAAATAAATAAATAAATAAATAAATAAATAAATAAATAAATAAATAAATAAATAAATAAATAAATAAATCATAATTTTAAAAATTATTAAACTAAATTTTTTAATTTATATATTACCCCAGTATCTTTTACTGAAATTTTTATAATATCTTAGTGTAAATTTTCATGGTTATTAAATTAATATATACTGTAACATTAATTTTAAGAAATATTTTATGTTTAATTTAAGGAGCTTTTTTCAATATTGCTAGTTTTATGGTGAATATCATTATACTTAAAATAATTAAAATGGTCTTATTACTTATTTTAATATTAGTTTTTTTTTATAGAGAAATGGTTAGCCTCATTTTATTATAGTTCTACAAGTATAGTTATTTGACCGCTTTTTGTATATTTTATTGCATTACTTAGTAAATTCATAATTATTTGCTAAATTCTGACTGGATCATTAAATATAAAATAAGGTATAGGTGAATTTTCATAAAAAGTTTTTAGCTTAAGTTTTAAATTTTTATTCTAAAGTTCGTGCTTAAAATATGAAATTGTTTCATTTAATATACTATTTAAATCAGTGTATTTCGGAAATAATTTAAGTTTATTATGTTTTAATAAAGCTATATCTTAAATATCTTTTACCAAAAATAACAAAACATTTGCAATATTTCTAATCTCTTCTAAAACTTGATTGATAGACTATTTTTAAGGTAAATTTAAACCATTTTTATTATTACTGTTAATATTAATATTTTAATTGTTAACATTCGGTATAGAATTTACTAAGACTGCTTAATTATGCACATTAATTTCAAAATTTTGCTTAGATATATCTTTGTTTGAACTGGAATTATTTTATGAATTTAAAAGTAAATTTTATGAATATTTGTCTGCAAAATCCGAAACTGTATTTTGGTTTAAAACTTACTCAATACATCCAATTATTCCTGCTATTGGGTTTTTCAAGTCATGTGAAACCGTAGCCATAATAATATCCTAGTGTATTTTAATATTAAAGTTAAATTATTAAATATATTCAAAACTTTTATAAAATTAATAAATTAATTATAAATCAATCTACCTTTTATTCGTTTAATCTTTGCAATTCGTCAGCTCTAAAAGTTTCAGTCACATTTCTAAAAACGACTATAACTGATTGTTATTCTTTCCAAATTGATTTATCTAAAGAAATTTCATAATAATTTTTTTCTTTTGTTTCATCATCTAAAATTACTAAATTATATCGTTCAGTATTTGGAATAAATTGGCTTTGTTATATGTTATCCGAATTTAAATTGTTATTATTGGTATTATTTTATTAAGCAAACATTTTTTTTATTTTTGTATATAATGTTTATTAATTATTTTGATAATTTTATTGATTATTATTGGTATTAATTCCTAACTAGCGACTCTATTATTTATTTATATTTGTAACAACTAATTATAATAAGTATTCTATTTGACTACTTATTTTAGATGATCCTTTGTCTTCAAAATTTTTAAAAGAATTTATTTTGCTATTTTTATCAAAGCAATTCCCATTATTTTAAAAATTGCTAATTTGTGACTAGTTTTCATCTTTATTTAAATGTTTAGGATAACTATTTTAAGGAGGAAAGTTTGTAGTTTCTTATTTTTATTAATATTAAACTTATCTATTAGATTATTATATTTAAGAGGGTAATTCATGATCATTTTTTAAGTCGTTGTCGCTAAAAATATTACCAAAAGAATTATTATGTTTTAAAAATACTGTTTAATGATCTTCTTCTATTTCGAATTCTTTTTTAAATTGATCATTCATAAATGGAAATTCAAATTAGTCATTTTCTTATTGACTTTCAGATTATGTTATTATTAATATACCATCTTTAAATAATTATAATGTTCTACTAATATTTTTTAATTCTTAAAAGGTCATATAGTCATGTCTTTATTATTTTCTTGATTAAATTTCAAGATAAAAAATTACAATTAAACTTAGCAAATAACAAAAAGTCAAGGGAAATATAATATCATCATCATAGTTTATTCCAAATTCAAAACCATAAATAATAGATATCATAATAATTCTGTGTACGAATGTAAATGACACAACTCCACAAAAAATAGCTAATAAACTGTATGGTAATTATGCATGCAAATATAGTATATATTGCAATGGGTACAAATTTTTCTAATATTATATAAATTAAAAATTAAAAATAGTTTAATTTTAAATAATTTTTAATTAAAGCTCTTTAAGCTGATACATTAATTTTTAATTTACATTTTTATTGACTTTTACAGCAATAAAATATTCTGTTATCGTAAGAACATAGATGGATAATTAATTTAAATACAAACCTATTCTAGAATTTTACTGGTTTCCTTTTAACTTTCTAATAAAAACAACAGATATTTGTTATATTGCTATAAATAATAATTGGCCGATTCTCCAGTATAAAAAAGGTTCAGTATATGTTTCTTCGAATATAAAATAGTTTATAATAAGAACTAATAAATAAATAAAAAAAGAACGCGAATGATACTTTTAATAAGTAAGAAAAATACTTATTTATCGCTTATTATAAGCTTTTTTGTAATTTTTGTCACATTTTCTTAGTAATAGATTTTTTTTAAGGTTTTAAAGATAATTCATGTTCGTATTTTTGTCAAATTTAGATATTTTTAGGCGAATTTCACTATTGTGGTTTAAAATTATTTTATTGCGTTGATATTTAAATTTATTTTAATTTATTTTGTTTTTAAGGATATTTTTACAGCTTTTTGTTTGATTTTTTGAATATATGTTTAAGGGGCCTGAAGATAAATAATGGCTTAAATAGACTTTGAGGTATAGATTAACTTATATTTTGTTTATTTTTAAATTATGTTTATGTAATTTTATGTTATGATATATTAGTTAATTATTTGTTTTATATTTTTATTTATTTGTAGTTTTTTTTTTTTTCATTATTCTTCTTACCTCTATCCAAATGACTACATAATTTTAATTGATTACAAAATAATAATATTATGTTAATTTCTTTAAATTACCTATTTAAAAAAAAAAAAATTCATATTATATTTTATAATTTATCCAGTGAACTATATTCAAGTATATTCAATACAAGATATAAAAAAAAATACTTTTATTAAATGATACCTTTTATCTTATGTAATTAAAGTAACTTAATGGAAATTTAAATTGTATATAGATATAAATAAACATTATTTAGTTATATTTCAATTACTTTATTAATTAATCAATAATGATTTATTTAAAAATCACTTTAATTTTTATAAAATTTAATAAGAATGCTAAATTAGAAATTTGAGATAAATAATTTTATTTATAACATAATTTTAATAATTTACTATCAAATAAATCTTTAAATAGAAAATTAATGCTTAAAAGTAAAATAAATTGAAATTAAAAATAATTTATATTTGAAAATTAAATTAAAAGCTAAAATTTTAAATGAATTTATAAGTATTAAATATAGAAATTCGGACTATTTAAAAAATTATTAAATTATATTTTTAATTTGTTTAAATGATTTTGTATCTTTTGATAGATATATATTTTCCTTGTAAATTTTTTCCTAATATAAAATAAATTTAATTGAGCTTAAATATAAAATTATTAAAATATATATATATGATTTATTAATATATTGTAAAATACTATTAAAAATACTAATTAAACGATTTTAATATGTAAATATGTTTATTCAAAAATTTAAAATATTTAATATATGTATATTTATTTTTAATTTTTAATTTCTTTATTAGTTTACTTAGATTTTTAAATATTAATTCCCAAAACTTAGTTTATAATATTTAAATAATAAATATATAAAATAATAGTTAAATATTAGTGAGATATATATACTTTAAAAAAATATTCAATATTAAAATTAAAATTATGATAGAATAACTTTTTCAATTTAATAAATGTAAGTATAATCTTTTTATTTATTTTATAACTTTTAGTAAAAATATAATAAATAAAATGATAAAAATAAAAACAGAATTATTAAATATTCATGATAAGTCATGAAATAATAATCTAAGACATCAGAGTTTAAAAGTATTTTTATTATAATATTTTCTCTTCCTGATTTTAATAAGATATAATTAAGTATTGTGCTAGTTATACCTTAAGTAACTCCAAAATCTAATAAAAATCCAGTTAAATAGCTAACAAATCATCTAAAAGCATAAATTAATTAATTTATAAAAAAATCTTATTATAATTTGTTATCATAAAAAAAAAAAATATTGTTTTAAATATAATTGCAAAAATTTTTATAAAATTTATAAAATACTCATTTAATTTATCGGCTCCTATTGTTGCAGCATTGGTAACAATAAGCCAAGCAGATAAAAAAGGAACTCGTGAAAAAATTATAAATCCTATTAATTTTACTATAAATTAAGTTCTATTATATATCAAATTTTTAAAATTTATCAAAATATAAATTAGATCAGAGATTAAAGGAATTATTTTAAACAAAATTATTATACTTAAAAATAGAATACCAAAATTATAAGAATAAATAGTTTTTTTCAATTTTATATGAAATATATTTATTTTAATACATATTTATCTTCTGAACAAATAATAATTATCATCTATAAATAATAGTGAAAAAATTATAATTTTTATTTATTTTTCTATTATTAATTATTATCAGGATTTGCCAAAATTTCTAATATTTAATGATAAATAATATATAAATTTATTTATTTTGGTAACCTAAGATATCAGAATTTTTTTTCATTAATAATAGTAATATTACTTATAAAAAGTGTAATTTTAAATTTTATTTACAAACAAAAAAAGAAAATGCATTTTTTTCAATTCGCTTTTAAAAATTTATAGGTTTTAGTAAAATTTATAAATACTAATATTTTATTTATAACAAATGAGAAAATAAAATAAATAGAAGCAGAAGGTTTTTGAGTAAAAATTAGATCTATATTGATTAGTATTGTAAAATTATAAAAATTATAATAATATATTTTATTATGATATCTAAAAATTTAGAAATTAATAATTCTAATTTATTATTAATTTCCTTTTATATATTTTTTAATATTAAGAAAATTAAATTTTAGAAAAGCATTATTTTAGAAAAAAAATACTAAAAAGTATTAGTTGATTTTTAAGATTATTTTCAATATAAATTATATACTCTACTTAATTAAAAGTAAAAGTAATATAAATATTTTAAAATTTGTGTTCACTTTTTTAACTAATTATAATTAGAAAAATAAAAAATTATAATTATTGAAATAATTATGACATAATTAAAAATCTCAACAAAACTTAATTTTACTTTGTTTGATAAACAAATTATTAATATTTTTTTGTTAATATTAATTATTAATTAAAAGGGATTTCGGTGTATTTTGATAATAATTATAAATCAAATTTGAACTAAATATTATTAATTAATTACAATTAATATTAAAATTAACTATGGTATAAATATTACTATATTTGGAAATTATAATTGTGATATGAAATTAATTAAAATTAATAATTAAAAAAGTGAATACAAATTTGAAAAAAGTAATAACAAAAATCTTTTTTCTTTTTACATGAGCTTTTTATTTAGTTTTATAATTATTTTTTATTTGAATATACTAAATTTAATTTCCAGAAATTATTATACAATAAACTAATAATTCTTATAAGTTTTATATTTTTATTTTTTATAAAAAATAATTTAATTCACTGGGGTTTCACTCCAAAATTATTCGATATTACTATTACTCGATAAATATTCGAATTTACTTTAATTTAATCTCAAGGCCCAAATTTTTTATAAGGCTCTAAATTGTATAGCAATAGTAATATGTATAAAAAATAAACTTTGTAAATAAAACATTATTATATAATATATTCTATATTTAAAATATACAATTAAATATATTTAATAAGGTTAATATAACTGCTAAACTGAATAATTATAAAAATATACCAATGTTATTTTTATTTTATAAAAAGACTTTTTTATGAAATGTTTACTAAATGTACTTCTGGCCAACTTTAGATTTCTTACTTTAAATTTTATATTTGTTTATTAGAGGTTATATTATAATTTTTTGATGATTAAATATTTATAAATCTCTTTCATAATAAAAATTTGTTAAAAAATGAAAAGACATATTACAATGGTCAAAAATTTTTCCTAAATAGAAAATTTTTCAGTGTTATATTAAATTTTTTAAAAATTATAGTTTATAATTATATTTATATTAGTAAAATTTAATTTATCTATGCCACTTATTTTATATTAAAAGTATAAAATTAATATTAATTTTTGATAAAAATTTTATTTTATGTAATTATTTAGACAAAAATTATATTTTAAATT